>ML800280.1:85082-97118 GCA_009831015.1 Picea engelmannii | reverse complement strand
CTCTGTGTGTTGTTGATATTATGCCTGTGCATGTTTGCTTCTTTTTATGCTTATCTTTTATATGTTGCATATGTGATTGCATATCAGGTTAGAAACCTGAGGGAATGAAGTGAATGAGTTTCAATTGTTTCTCTGCTTGAGCCGGGAGATTCCTGCATAGAGTGCAGTTGAATTCCTTTGCATAGAGTGCGTCGAGGAGGACAAGCAGTTAAACTCTTGTTCTCATTTTCCCGGAGTGAATTTGGTTGTTCGGGCCGTGCAGGGAAGTGCAGGTCGAATTGAAGGCTCAGTAGCAAGTCTGAGAAGGGAAAGGTTGGGATTGTTGTGACTGCGAGTGCACAAAACCGGGAAATCTTCAGTACCGTTGAGGGTTGGTGAAGGTCGAAGTCGAGCACAGGGAGCGTGTTCGAAAAGATCTCTGAAGGAATCAAAGTTACAGAAGCTCAAGAGGGATAGCGCCTCTACTTCTTGGAGGAAGCAGGCTTCAATGAAGTCCTTACAGAAGGAAGGTGGTGAAGCGAAGGGCTCTGCAATGAGGAAGAGAACCGACGACTTGAAGATCGTCGAATGGATCTTCGAAACCACGCAGACCGTCAGATTGTGGAGGAGCTGCGAGGGAGTTAACTCACGGGCACCCGGAGGAGTCTGGTTGCCATCTGCACATCGACATATCGGGTTGGCGAGTGCAAGCATATCATGCATGTCGAAATCGCAAGTTGCGATTTCCCGATTTAATCGGAGCCGTTCATCGTTGGAGGGACAGGTGGCACGAATCCAGAGCATCGCGGGATCAGCATTCGGGGTTTCCAACACCCTTGCAACTTGTGTTGTGGATCCACGATCCGCAAAGTCCCGAAGTGACGTGGTCGAGTGGGAACCTGCAAAGTAGTGGAATACAGGTGGTGCTATAGCCGAGAATCGACACCTCGGTACTCAAGGGTTCGAGAGCACAGGGTATTGACATCGAGGGTCACGATATCCCGAAAGAGAAATCCCTGATACACGGAGGTCTGACCGTTGACCATCGGCACTCGGAGTTTCGGCGTTTGGTCGCATGAGGACAGTTTCGCACGGCTCGCGATCCACGAAGCCCGAATTCCCGAATCGCAAAAGGGAGTTCACCAAGGAGTATCCTGTGGGTGACGAAGACTCCCGAGAGGAGTTGGAAGAGCATCAACGTTCTTCGGGCCGAGGTTTGTGAAGGTCCTGGAGAGCAACCGCCGGTGAAGGGAGGTTGCGATCATAGTGGTATCAGAGCAGGAGTTGAAGTTCTCTTTTTTTAGATAGCAGAGAGAAGAAGACATAATGCCGCCGCGAAGGGAGAGGCAGTCACCCGATCGTGAAGACAGGGACGCCCGAAGAAGGGGTAGGCCAACAGGCAACCCAGAGATGGAACGTCAGATACGAGATCTCAGAGCAAGACTCGAAGAGATGGAAACCACCCAGAGGCATGGAGCTGGTACGGCAGAGTTCAGTGATCCTGAGGTTGAAGAGGAAGTTGGACACGACCAAGAAGAGGTCACAGCCGAAGATGCTTCGACAGAAAGGTTGATCAAAGCCATTTCGAGGATGATCTCGAAGACAAAGATGGACATTCCTGTCTATGAGGGAAGTCTGAATGCTGAGGAGTTGCTGGATTGGATCCGAGCACTCGACACCTAATTCGATTACGAAGACATCGAAGAGGACAAGAAGATAAGGCATGCCGTCACGAAGCTGAAGGGACATGCTGCCTTATGGTGGGATGAACTGCAGGCGGAGAGACGTTCTCGAGGCAAACAGAAGATCAAAAGCTGGGATTGGATGATCGCCAAGATGAAGGTGAAGTTCATTCCGAGGGACTACCAAATCACTCTGTTCAGGCGCATGTAGAACCTGAGGCAGAAGCTGATGACGGTGAAGGAATACACCGAAGAATTCTACAGGCTCAACATTCGAGCTGGTCATCGGGAGAGTGATGATGAGAAGGTGGCCAGATACCTGAATGGCCTTAGGTATGACATTCAGGATGAATTGAGCATTCAGCGAGGGCGAGGCAGGAGTCAGCCTAGAGGCAAGGCTGTTGTTCAAGAGAGAGCACAGAAGCCCAAGGAGGATTGGAAAAGGCCTTAGGGAAAAGCTGAAAGAAGGGGAATCCCATAGCAGAGGCAGCAAAATTTTGAGCCTAGGAGACAGTAAGATGATCAGCAAGGAGGATATGCTGACGTGAACACATTTCCTCGTACCCGAGGTAGAGGCATAGCTCGAGGAGGAGTTATCACATGTTTCACGTGTGATAAAGATAGACACAAGGCCATTGATTGTCCAGATAGGAAAATGGACAGGGGAAAAGGTCACGTCGCTGAGGCGCAGAGGCGTGATGTCGAAGATGAAGACACTGGAAGTGGAAAGTCACTGACAGTGCATAAAGTTCTCTTGAAACCTGAGAAAGAGGTGGAGGACACAGCGCAAAGATGCAGACTGTTCCGGACCACGTGAAAAACCAAGGGCTGGAAATGCAAGGTCATAGTGGACAGTGGAAGCACAGATAATCTCGTTTCAACCGAGATGGTGGAGAAGATGGAGCTGATAACGCACAAGCACCCGAGTCCATACAAAGTGACGTGGTTGCAAAAAGGACACCAAGTATGTGTTACGAACCAATGCTTGGTGAATTTTAAAATGGGTGATTATAGGGATGAAATTCTGTGTGATGTCATTCCCATGGACGTCTGTCATGTTTTATTGGGAAGACCATGGCAGTATGATCGACATGTTGTTCATGATGGGAGAATGAATACATACACCTTGGAGAAGGATGGAAAAACCCATAAGCTGATGCCGATAAAGGATAAGAAGGTGGAGCTGGAAGTAAGCAGCACAATACTTCTCATGAGTGGGAAAGAGATTCTCACAGAGTTGGAGAAGAATGAAGATCCATAGTTCTTTGTTGTCAGGAAGTCGAGGATTGTCCTGACAAGCACAAGAGTGGATGACTTGCCAGAGGAGATTCAGCAACTGTTGGGAGAGTTTGCTGATATCATCGTGGATGAACTACTGCGTTCATTGCCACCGATGAGGAGTGTGAGTCACCACATTGACCTCATACCCGGAGCAAGTTTGCTAAACAAGGCCGCATACAGGTTGACGCTTCAGGAGAATGAGGAAGTCAAAAGGCAGGTACAAGATCTACAGGACAAAGGATTGATCAGAGAGAGTCTGAGTCCATGTGTCGTTCCAACGGTGTTGAGCCCGAAGAAGGGTGGAGGCTGGAGGATGTGTACCGACTCCAGGGCAATAAATAAAATTACCATCAGGTATAGGCTTCCACTGCCGAGGATGGACAACTTGATGGATTGCCTAAGCGAGGCAAATTACTTTTCAAAAATTGACCTCAAGAGCGGATATCATCAGATCCGGATGAGAGAGGGAGATGAATGGAAAATAGCATTCAAGACAAACGAGGGTTTGTACGAATGGCTGGTCATGCCGTTTGGGCTGACAAACGCGCCAAGCACGTTTATGCGGCTGATGAATGAAGTCATGCGGGAATTCATTGGAAAATTTTTTGTCGTATATTTCGACGACATATTGATTTTCAGCAAGACCAGGGCTGAACACTTGAGGCATTTGGCCATTGTGATGAGGAGGTTACAGCAAGAGAAACTGTTGATCAATTTGAAGAAGTGCTCATTCATGCAGACATAACTCATATATCTGGGTTTTGTAATATCGACGAATGAATTGAAGATGGATCCTGAGAAGGTTGATGTGATCAGGAAGTGGCCATCGCCGAGGAATGTTTTTGAAGTGAGGAGCTTCGATGGATTGGCAAGCTTCTACAGGAAGTTCATTCAGAACTTTAGTGGAATTAGTGCAGCAATGATGGATACGGTCAGGAAGCGGCATAAAGCTTTCCAGTGGACAGCCGAGGCTGAGAGGAGCTTCAACTTATTGAAGTGAAAGATTACTGAGTAGCCAATTCTAGTGCTGCCTGATTTTCAGAAAACCTTCCAAGTGAAGTGTGACGCTAGTGGGTATGCTGCTGGAGGGGTCTTGAGTCAGGATGACAGGCCTGTGGCATATTACAACGAGAAGCTGGATGATGCAAAGCTGAAGTACTCCACGTACGATAAGGAGTTCTATGCCATTATTCAGGCATTGGAGAAGTGGAGGCATTGTTTGATACCCAAGGAGTTCGTATTATATAGCGACAACCATGCATTGCAGTTTGTAAGTCAGCAAGAGAAGCTGAATCAAAAGCATGCGAAGTGGGTAGAATACATGCAGAATTTCACATTCGTGATCAAGCACATTTCGGGGACTGCGAACAAGGTGGCTGACGCCTTGAGTAGAAAGTGTTTATTGCTACAGGAGTTCAGGATCAAAACGCTGGGTTTTGAGAACCTGAGAGACATGTATGCGGGTGATTTTGATTTTGCAGAGGCATACAAGGCAGCCGAGAACCCCTTTCTCAGGGATTGGAGCCCTTGGATTGATTTCCTGATCCAGGATGGATTGTTGTTTCGGGGCAATCAACTGTGCATTCCAGATTGCTCTATGAGAGAGAATTTGGTGAAGGAGAAGCACAACGGAGGCTTAGCAGGTCATTTCGGGCATGACAAGACATTCGCCAAGATGAGTGAATCATATTTCTGGCCAGGCATGCATGCAGATGTTAGATGGTTCGTTGACAGATGCAGGATTTGTCAACACGCGAAGGGCCGGAAGCAGAATACAGGGTTATATCAGCCATTGCCCATACCTGAGAGGCCATGGGAAGCCATTAGTATGGATTTTGTTTTGGGTTTGCCAAGGACACAACGAGGAATGGATTCCATCTTTGTGGTGGTGGACAGGTTTTCGAAGATGGCACATTTCATCCCGTGTCATAAGACCAGCGATGCAACCCACATCGCGAACTTATTTTTCAAAGAGATTGTGAGATTGCATGGATTGTCGAGAAGCATAGTCTCGGATCGGGATACGAAGTTCATAGGTCACTTTTGGAGGATGCTATGGAAGAAACTGGGGACTGACTTGGCGTTCAACTCTGCTTACCATCCGCAGATAGATGGGTAGACAGAAGTGGTCAACAGGAGCTTAGGAGATCTGTTAAGGAGCCTAGTGGTGGAGCATCGCAACAGTTGGGACCAGATCCTACCACAAGCTGAGTTTGCGTACAACGATTCAGTGAATCGGAGTACATGCAAGAGCCCATTTCAGATTTTATATGGGACGCAGCCGAGAGGAGTGTCTGAGCTCAGGGAGTCAGAACAGGCTAAGACTAGTAGTGCGAGAGCTGAGGAATTCGCTGAAGCAATGCAAGCACTTCATGCACAGGTGAAGCAGCGACTGATGAAAGCGAACCAGGAATACAAGCGCAGAGCCGATCAGCGGAAGAAACAACTCCAGTTTGAAGTTGGTGACATGGTTCTGGCGCACTTGAGGAAGGAGATGTTCCCAAGGGGAACGTATAACAAGCTCAAGATGAAGAAAATTGGACCGTGCCGAATCCTGAGGAAATTTGGTGAAAATGCATATGAGCTTGAGTTGCCAGAGGGCATCGGGATATCTCCGATTTTTAACATTTCGGATTTATACCCCTACAGGGCTGAAGAAGCAGGCACTGGAACTGAGGAACCAATGGTCCAGTGGCAGAAACAATTACTAGTTGCACAGAAACCGAAGATGGAGTGCATACTGGAGAAACGAGAGGGCAAGAAAACCAGGAGGAAGCAATATTCTGAGTACCTGGTGAAATGGAAGAATCACCCCGTGGAGGATGCAAGCTGGGAAACAGAGGCAGTGATACAAAAGCACGGTCACACCGTGCAACAGCTCATGGACAGGAGCCCATGAAACCTTTTGAGCCGAGGAGTATGATGCAGGAGCATCTACGACTCAACCAAGCGAGCCAGCGTGGACGGCACCAGCGCATACATTTTAGCATTACTTTGAAAACATCGTTGCGCCGTCGTTTGAAGGAAGGCATTCAAAGCTGGGCACATTTGTATTGTAATTTAGATAAGAAGACATTAAATAGTTTTAATGCTGGTAGATAGGGTTAGCTGTAGATTAGACAATTTGTATTTCCAGGAGGGAAAACGAATATAGGCACCCTCCTTGTATAATTGAGATTATTATTCAGCATAGGAGCAGAAGCAAGGAAAGAATAGAGCAGAGAGCTTGTGAAGAACCTCCATGTACAAATATTGAATTAATAGGAAAGACTTTGATTCAATTCCATGGATGTGTTTGATCTCTGTGTGTTGTTGATATTATGCCTGTGCATGTTTGCTTCTTTTTATGCTTATCTTTTATATGCTGCATATGTGATTGCATATCAGGTTAGAAACCTGAGGGAATGAAGTGTATGAGTTTCAATTGTTTCTCTGCTTGAGCTGGGATATTCCTGCATAGAGTGCAGTTGAATTCCTCTGCATAGAGTGCGTCGAGGAGGCCAAGCAGTTAAACTCTTGTTCTCGTTTGCCCGGAGTGAATTTGGTTGTTCGGGCCGTGCAGGGAAGTGCAGGTCGGATTGAAGGCTCAGTAGCAAGTCTGAGAAGGGAAAGGCCGGGATTGTTGTGAATGCGAGTGCACAGAACTGGGAAATCTTCAGTACCATTGAGGGTTGGTGAAGGTCAAAGTCGAGCACAGGGAGCGTGTTTGAAAAGATCTCTGAAGGAATCAAAGTTACAGAAGCTCAAGAGGGATAGTGCCTCTACTTCTTGGAGGAAGCAAGCTTCAGTGAAGTCCTTACAGAAGGAAGGTGGTGAAGTGAAGGGCTCTGCAATAAGGAAGAGAACTGACGACTTGAAGATCATCGAATAGATCTTCGAGACCACGCAGACCATCAGACTGTGGAGGAGCTGTGAGGGAGTTAACTCGCGGGCGCCCGGAGGAGTCCGGTTGCCATCTGCACATCGGCATATCGGGTTGGCGAGTGCAAGCATATCATGCACGTCGAAATCGCAAGTTGCGATTTCTCGATTTAATCGGAGCCGTTCATCGTTGGAGGGACAGGTGGCACGAATCCAGAGCATTGCGGGATCGACATTTGGGGTTTCCAACACCCTTGCAACTTGTGTTGTGGATCCACGATCCACGAAGTCCCGAAGTGACGTGGTCGAGTGGGACCCTGCAAAGTAGTGGAATACAGGTGATGTTGTAGCTGAGAATCGGCACCTCGGTACTCGAGGGTTCGAGAGCACAGGGTATTGACATCGAGGGTCACGATATCCCGAAAGAGAAATCCCCGATACACGGAGGGCTGACCGTTGACCATCGACACTCGGAGTTTCGGCGTTTGGTCACACGAGGAAAGTGTCGCACGGCTCGCGATCCGCGAAGCCCGAATTCCCGAATCGCGAAAGGGAGTTCACCAAGGAGTATCCTGTGGGTGATGAAGACTCCCGAGAGGAGTTGGAAGAGCATCAACGTTCTTCGGGCCGAGGTTTGTGAAGGTCCTGGAGAGCAACCACCGATGAAGGGAGGTTGCGATCAACCTATTATCAGAGTTGTTGTCGTAACGAGGAGGCTGTTACACATTACACCGTGACATGTCAATGTTGAAGTCTCCTAGAATGACTAGGATTTCGTGTTGGTGAAAATGACATAATGCTTTTGTGATGGTATTGAATATGTTGGACAAAGTTGCATGCAGTGCAGCATAAATGTTGATTAGTGCAATATGGGATCCGTGGAATGATACTTTAGCTATAAGGACCTCTACAGATTGGTCTTCATAGTGCATATGTTCCAGTATTGGGAGATGCTTTTTGACTAGTGTCATGACTCCATGTTTAGTGAAACTTGATATGCAATTGAAGCTTGGAAATTGTTGATTTTGCATAGATAATGTCATGTATGTTTCTTGCAAACAAAAAATATCATCTTGCATTGTATCATAGTCATTGAGTATGTCATTCATATGTGCATGCAAGATGCTTGTGTTTAGCGTAAGAATTGAGATGTTTGTGCTTGACTTTATGGACTCAAAATCATATGCCAAGTTCCACTTTGCAATGGTTCGAAGGCATTGCATCTCAGTATCATTTTTTTTGTTTTACCTTGAAGTTATCCATTTTGAGAGGATGTAGCAAATACAAAGACTCTATGTTTCTTACACGAGATAAGGTTGTATATACCAATCCATGGATTTGTATCCTAGTAGGGTCAAATGCAACACTATCAAGTGTTAAACCCTGTGACCTATGTATTGTATGTGCACATGCAAGTTTGATAGGGAATTGTTTTCAGATCTTCAAATGGTTTGGATTTTTTGTTGTTGATAGTGGTTTTTCTATGTGCAATATGGGTATCCACTCTTTCAAAATTTCCATGGTATATAAGTAGCTAAGCTTGTTAGTGTGGTGATGTCCAATGTGTGGATCATAGAAATTGATCCACAAGACATCAAGTTTGTCTTTTTTTGTGTAGGCTTTCACTATGCCATCTACACCATTGACCATGCCATCTTGCGAATCGTAGTTACATGCATATATTTCAACAAGCATGTTTAATTTTATGACAAGTTGGGAAGGCAAAGTTGTTGTATGTTGATGGTATGGTACATTTCCACGGTTTTCTTCCTCCTCATCAATTGCATTGAGTAAGAGCTCATTGCCAGGCATTAATGATAGCATATGTTTGTTATGTAGTGCGACATCTTTGTTTTTGTAGAATAAGTAAGGAAATGTTGGATCATTTGGAGTAGGTCGCATGCAATTCATATTGATATATGACAAATCATTGCTTGTTTGGCTATTTGTTTGCATCCTATTCAGAATTGCAATAAATTTCTCATCTGTTTGGCACATTGTAGTATGTAGTTCATAGCACTTCACATTATCTTTCCAAAAGTCATATGTTATTGTTTGCATATTCATGGTAGGTTGTTCAAATATGAGGGAATCTTGTATGGGTTGTGCTTGATAGAGATCACCACAAAAGATCATATCTATGTTTCCAAAGTACTTTGTTTGTATGTGTTTAATGTTTCTCAGTCTATTGTCAATGCTGAATAGGAATCGAATTTCGATTAGAGAAGCTTCATCAATGAAGACAAGTTGTAGTTCTTGATAAAGCTTAGACAACTTGTCTAACATTTCTTTGCTAAGCGGAAGGAAATGAGACTTGTTGAATGGCATTAGCAATGCGGAGTGGATTGTTGTTCCACCTGCATTATAAGCAGCTTTACATGTGTATGCAAGTATCAATCCCTTTGGTTTCAAAGGGTCAATTGTATTGTGTGCATCATATATTCGTATGAACATTTGGAATAACATCTTTGTTGTAAATGTTTTTCCTATTCCTGCCCCACCTGTGAGGAACACGTACAATGAATTTTGGATGTTCATTGATTTCTTTAGAGCAATGTCTTTGACAATTGCTTGTTGTTCTTTATTTAAAAATCTTCTAAGTCTATAATATTCTTCATTTTCGAGGAAAAATGGGTGGGTTGTGACTTGAAATCCTAGGTTAATTACTTTTTTCATATTTGATTCTTGAGGGCATTTCAAGTCTTCTTGCAAGTCGTACTGCTCACAATGGACTTTAGTTGGTTCTTGTTATGTGAATGTATCATCAATATCCATAGGGTTATTATGCAATTGTTCAATTGCATTTTCGAGGTTACTCCATGTTGGATTGATGTTGTATGCAAATTTAGCTTCATTGATTTGTATCATGTTTGCATGAAAACTATAAGCAGCCTTCCATGTAGGTAGGTCATGTTTTAATGTATGCTCATTTTCCTCAAATGACACATATAGCAATAACTTCTCTCTACAATAATTTTCATTGTCAATGTGTTTGTTTTATTTGATGAAACGTATTACATTTGTTTTTTTCCTTTTTGATATGTATGTACCATTTTTTTGGTACTTGGATACAAATTCAGCAAGGCAGATGTTGGAAATAGTATGTGGCCGCTGAATGTAGTAATCAACAATAGATTGCCATATTACATCTTCTGAACTATCAGGTTCTTGTTTTAATAGAAAGGGTGGCTTCAACATAAATGTTCGTTTATCTATTGGGGATGTGTTTATAAATATACACTCTCTTGAACTGCAATTTAGTGGTAGAGAGAGAGCTATGTGAACTGCTTGTTGAGCAGACATTTGTTGAAGATTAAGTAATGTATTTCCAAGTGTGCGTATCATTTGAATAGCATCGATTTCACTCCTTTCATGTTATTTGAGTATTCTTCGAAATGCATTTGTCATAGATTTGTCAACTTTAGTCATGTATGAACTACAATATGATGCTGCAACATATGCATTGAGAAAGTATTGTGCATTTGTATTTGCATTCCATAAATTTGGCATGTCATTTGCAAAGTTGTTGTTCCAAATATGTGAAGGTTTTCGTTTAAGGAAGATTGTTGGTTGTTTCAATTTACATTATATTAGTTGGAAGTATTGATCTTCAGCTAGGTCCATTTCCACTAAGAAGTCTTCAAAGGTCATTTGACTGTCATACTTTTTTTTCTCTAAAGATGTGAACATGGACCTTGACTTGTCGGCAAGATCTTTATCGAATGAGCTTATTAGGTCGAGCACTATTGTTCTTTCCATTGGTGGCATAGGGAAGTTGTATCTACAATGGGAATTCCTTCGTTTCTTGTAGCTTCTTGTATGGTAATGCCTATGGAATTTAGCAAGAGATGGATCCAAGTGGTCTATGTCTCATGTTATGTATTTGTCCAAGAAATTTTCAATTTCTAAGTTGTTGTCCCTTCCATATATTGGGGCATCTTCTATCCATAGCAGTCCATGTTCATGCTCGCTTCCTTTATTTTGGAACTCTGTTACGAAGTAGTAGTCAACTACTTTTCCAAAAAATGTTTCATCATGACATATCAAATGCTTTAGAGAATTTATTCTATGCCTATAGTAGCGAGTACATGTGACTGGATCCTTTCTTATGAGGTAGTCAATGTCAATGTCTTCCAATGTTTGAGTGCACTTTTTCTTTCCCCTGTTCATATACAACTCAATAAATGTAGAGACTAATGGAGTCCACTGATGCTCAACGCTTGTGAATGTGACGAAAAAGGTTGGTGGTCCTAATTGTCATATCATTGCAAATATGTTTTTCTGTATTTGGTGAAGGTAATCAAGAGAAATGCGGATGTTTTTGAGGTCTACGTATCCAATATCAGATTTGAGTATTTTTTCCAAGTTTTGTTTGTACTTGACATCTCTTGCTAATAACGTTCTTCCTCTTAGTTGTCCCTTTCTTATTCATATCCAGATGCAAGAGAGTACTTTTTCAATAAGTATTCGCATTGTTTTGAAAAACAAATCTATTGTGTGATATGAGAAATCACTGCTAGCATGTAGTTGTTAGGCGAAATATATGTCGTTATAATAATGTTGTAGTACTTGCCAAACTATTTAATTGTCAACTCGGGGTGCGTAAACTGATGAAGCACGTGCACTGTTTGTGCAGGACTGAAGTAGAACTAATATAATCTAATCTATGTTGCTGAAATCAAACTAATCTAAGAAAGTATTGAAACACTAACTAGGAAAGCATGAAATTGCATAAGGGAAATACAACATGTGAAGAGTTAACAACAATGACATACATGAGCTCATACAATATATCAATCTCAAATCATATTACAATAGTCAAATGACAAAACATGAAAGAATAACAAACTAAGAATCCCCTTCTCCTAATTACCATCACATCCTAATTGAATTCTAATTCCTGATTGAAATATTATGAAGAGAGAGCACTCTCTTTTATACATGAGAAGCTTGAAGATAAGATAACCATCTCATTATTACAGATCCACTATTCTCTCAACCAATCTCAACTACTTTCCTATTATTACAAGATATGATCCCTTCAAATCCTCACACATATCTCTCATATATCTTAGATAAGATATTCTAATCAAATTTCCATGATCTTCTCCTTGAAAAGAGGCTTGAATAATTATCTCCTTTGGAATGATGGAAGAGATATTCGAGAAGTCTCTTTGAATTAATCATCCACATATTCCTACACATTACAAAGCTCACACATAATTGAGATATA
>ML800280.1:35503-64805 GCA_009831015.1 Picea engelmannii | reverse complement strand
GTTTGTTCCTGTTGTGGAGCGGTGGGAACCTTAGGCCCTTTTTTCCTCCCGGGCAAGTAGCAACAATTATCTGGAGCGGTCTGAAGCAAGGTTCGAAGCTTCTGTCCTGATTACACAGGTAAAGCGTTAGAGCTTATTTCTGGGCAGGTGAAAAGAAAGTGATTGTATTCTCTGCCATAGCCAACGCCATTGCTATCGTGAATTGTTAATGGCCATTGCTATTTATTTATAGTTTCCAAGCCTATCAGCATGGACATCGAAGTCAACATTATTGTGTAAGCTCCTCCCACAGACTCATGCAATTTACGGATGCATATCCAACGGACTCATGCTTGATGTAAGTGACTAATCCCTATCCCACCACCCATGGACTCATGTTGCATGTGTTTTCTCCACTGCTTGACTAACAGACTCATCACTAAAAGACTAACTGACTGCTCCACCTAACTCGTGTTTAGAGTATGTGTATCTGTGTAAAGCCAGACCTCTATTGTCAAGGCCTCTATTGTGTGCCAGACCTAAAGTTCCAGGCCTCTTTCTTGCAAGTGTCCAGGCCTGAAGTTCTTCTATGGCATCCCGTAATGACTAACTGAAAATCGACCTAACTCACCTGATTGTGTATCTGAGCGGAGCTTTCTAGCAATGGCAGAATGCTAGAGCTTGTCTTGAGCTGTACATGCATGCTTTCTCTGAGAAGTTAGATATCTGTGGTGTATGTCAAGCTCGCTGCATACGTTAATTCTTGCTAGTTTTGTGTGAAGGGAAGCCTTGCAATACAAGACCAGAGTGTTCCCTCTGTCGTTTGCTATCTATTGCGTCCAAGATGGCAAAATCTTCTTCCAGGAAGAAAAGAAGCAATAATTAGGTCTACCTTGGAGTTCCCTCTAAGAAGAAGCTCAAGGTTGAACCGGAGGTGAACAAATTCTTGTTCGGGGTTTTTCTTCCGAATGGTTTCAATTTAATACTTGAGTTGGAGAATGTTGATGAAAAGATGTCGGTGGCCGAATTTGTCCGCACCGTGAGAAGACAAGCAGAGAAAGAGGGGACCCCAAGTCTACATGGACAATGCCATGGGTGAGCAAATCCTTTCAATCCCTGTTTACAATTTCATATGAAAATTTTCATTCGACCGCCTACTGATTGCTTTTTCTTGTAATGTTTTCCAGAAAAGCTTGTATAGAAGCCGGTTTGCACCAAATCTGACTTTCAAATTGCGGTATTAGTGTGATCTTGAACTCTTCTTAAAAATCTTGTTTGCCAATCAGTCTTTCTAATGAACTTAAATATCTGGTGGACAATTTCAATTTTTTTGCAAATTGTTAAAGCTGTGCATTTGTAGTTGTTTACTACATGGTTTTTTTGGATCCTTCTTTGACTTCTTAAAACCCAGCTCTCTGTATTTCTTAAATCTTATCATTTAATTTTTGAATTTAAATTAAATATATTAGTAGTATTATTTTGCTGAAGTTTCTTGCGAAAGATATCTTTAATTTATCGTTTTCTTTGTTCATCTAGTGATTTTTTCTACAAATTGTTACATTCTGACTGTTTATTCATTCCAGTGTTTTGTTTGCTATAACTTTTTCTCCGAAGACCAGCACATGCCGCTTATTCTCTTCAGTGAGATCAACATTCATACATTCATTCCACTAATTGTTTTGTACAGACTCCACACCACTCTTCTCTTTTCACAGGGTATTTTGCTATTTTCTAACTGGTTATTGTTATCCATTTCATTTTAAATTTCCTCTGCTCAATGTTAGTGCCATTGTAGGGTTAGGGTTTCCCTCATTTTTTCTATTTTAGTTTAGTTTTTGTTTGTTGGGCAGTTATTGAATTGATTGAAAAGAGTGCCCACAATCAGAATTCAGGTAGGTTTTTAAAGATTTTTATCCTGTCTTTAACTTCAATTTAAGAGCTCAAAGTATTACCCATTGTACACTTACGTCTTGTTCTACCTGAATAAACTGTAGGCCTTTACCGGCTACCCTAAACCCTATATGATGCTTCAGTTAGCTGGGTACACAATTTTTTTCAAACCCACAAATATCAGTTAAAAGTAAATTAGTCACGTTATAGAAAATGCACCCTGCAATATCCTACAAGTTTTACAGAAAGGTTACACTAACTAGAAATCCCGACCTTGTATGATTCTTCAGTTGGATGAATACACATTTTCTTTCAAATCCAGAAATGCCCACTAAAATAATTAGCTACGTGAAATATATGATGTATTCTATCTCCTTACTTGTAATCTAGAACAATACCAAACTATTAACAATATACTAGCACAACCACTAACTCACGGCTGAGAACGCCGAAAGGTATCGACTGGTAATTAGCGACTGTGCTAGTTATATCATTTGATGTCTCTGTGTATAATGCGAACATGGATTTCGCCTAGACACTCACGCTCGAAAATGAAATGCTTCATGCTCATGCAACAGGTGGGTATGAAACGTGTGGACAGCTGAGACGCATGGACAGTTGAGGAGGAAGTTGAAGTAGTGCCCGTTAATAATCCAAACGTGGAAATTATATGGTGCTACAGTAATTTCTTAATATGATTAGGTAAATGCTAAAAAGTAAATAGGTTCACGGATGCATTCAGAAATACAAGGAATTTATGAAGATTAAATGACATTCATTGATTTGGGAGGATGACTAAGAATATGCCAACATCTTTAATTGTTAACCATCAGATTAGAATTTTAGATTAAAATGTCATTAATTGTGCCCATTGCCAATAGGTATATGCCTTTCGGCGTAATTACAGAAAGGTCAATCGTGATTGACCTCATTTTTTTATTTAAAAATATTTACACATTATATAGAGGTATTTATACTTCTTGAAGTGCTTATAGCCCATATATTTATCTGTAAATTGCTCGCTTTTTCTGGGGTATTATTGGTAGGAGTAGTGGAAATATGGTGCCAAATTATAGTTAAGCGAAGAGCGTCCACCAATATGAAGAGGTGGAACGCAATGCAGAACAAACAAAGGCCCCCCTTGCGGGGGTGCAACGACTCCTTTAGGCAAATGACCACATGATAGGAGAGGAATCAAACCCTGGTGGGGGCTGGAACAGTACCCTGTTTTCACCAATTTCTTTTAAACTCATAAATACCTTTTAAAATAATTAGTTATGTTGTAGAAAATGTTCCCTTCAATTCATCGGGTAATCTGTAATCTAGAATGATACAAAAGTAATAGTAATCTGTTACAGAAACATTACCTGCAGTTGACCTCTTGCTTTTTATTGAAAAAAAATGTGCAGATTTTATGGGGATCTTTATTCTTCTTGAAGTGCTTGTAGCCCTTATCCAGTTAATTGCTCACGTTTTTAAGGTCTGTATTAGTAGGAATTATTGCTAATAGCAATTCTAGTCATCGAACAATTCCACTCATGGGACCCCAAAATACTCTTTTTGAAATTCAAGAACTCGTAAATTCTCTCTTGAACTAGAGACATTAGAAGTATATTTTGTCGATTTGGTAGTACTCATCTCTTACCCTGAACACTTTTCATAGAGTTCCAGTTTGTTTTCAAAGCCTTTTTGCCTCCCTTATCAAGGTCTGACCTGTTATATTTTATTGGTTCATTCCTCGAATATTCTAAAATACTGCAGTTCATTTTCAGAGGAATCGTCACCCAAACCTATATGCTCTTGCATCACCTGATGTTGTGCATGATGAGTGACCAACGAGTGCTAGAAGTGGTGATCCAGAGGGAAAGGCATGAAATGGTGAGGAATCGAATGAGGATGCAAGTCGGGGGGCTTCATGGGGTGTGACAGCATATCTGGGGAAAGAGCAAACATCCGCGGAGGTGGACCTCTCTCCATCATAGGCTGTTGGATGTCGTGAATGCCATAGTGCCCGCCTGACTGCATTTCTACGACCCTAAAAAACCCGCGTCAGTCAGCCCCGATGCTGATCATTGTCTACCATCTGCCATTACTTCCCACTACTCAAAGAATCCCTTGAGCTTCTTCTTAGAGGAAACTCCAAATCTGAAATTTTCCTTTAATGAGTTTTAAATTATAGGTCCTCTCACTCTAATGCATGGTTCTTACTATTTTAAATCAAACTCTCATCATTATTTTAATTATTATTTTTTTATCTAAATTATTACTAATGGTTTAAATATATTAGTGACCTATGAATTATATTTCTTCCCTTGTTTCTTTATTGGTGCCTTACGTCTGTCTGAACGAAGGTTCTGCAGGTTGATCTCTGAACATCCTCTAAACTATTTTTTAGTTTTTTTTTTATAAGTAAACATAAATGTATTTATTTCTGTGCTTCCAAAAGAGTTTCATGATTTTTGCCCACACTGCATCCTGGATGAACAAATATTTCCATATCGACATATTATTTAGTAGAAACGTAACATTCTTAGATAAGAAAGGCATCTTCAGATTATTTATCAACATTTTATTTATATATTATTAAGACACATTTATTTATTAAAATGTATATTTATTTTATTTTATATATTTATATATTAATAACATTTATAATAATGTATTAGAATTTGTATTTAATGTTTTCCTGTTTTAAATAATAAAATTTGTATGGAGTTTTTGTTATAATACTATGCTTAAAGAAATTTTGTTGAAGACAATAAAATTTTCCACGTCAATCAGGCAACAGTATTGCATGTATAACATTTCAATGCGAGTTGATAATCTCGTCGAAGTTAAATTAACGGACCAGATCAATTGGCATGGCTTTTAGATCTTGTCACTTTAGGGCATGGGTGGTCATCTTACTTCTTGCTTGATCGATCAGAACTCCTATGTGTAGCATGCTTTTGACCCTCATAGCACAGGATAGAAAACAACAGGATACAACTCCCCTAAAACAGGTGGTGCCCCAATCTGCCTCAGAGTTCATGGTCTACGGGGACAGGGTAAAGTTAATTGCCCCAGCAAGCCAGAGAAACCCTAATCCTGATGTTGAGTAGTCTATGTGGGCACCCAAAGTAGATAGGTCTCTCGTCCACATGAAGGTCTAAATGGAGGGCCCTTGGACCTTCGATTTTGACAAGGGGATTTGGCATAGAAAAAAGGACAGTCATCGCTTGGGCAGAAGATAGTGGCACTAGTAGGTTAGTGGTTAGGGTATCATTTTTTTAGGTGTGGATCTAAGAACATGTATAATTGTGGTAGCCATACAAGGGAGCTTTAATAGAAGGTAGGCCTATTTTATACCAAAATTTAAATGACAGGGGAACTCATGGGGGTATGTTCCTCGGTAGGTGCTGGGCTCATTCCTACTATTCCTCTATCTATGATGCTGAGTAAACACCCTAATCCGGACCTGGACAATAAAAAGGAACTCCTATCAGTCCAACGAGCAGAGTCAATAATCTTGGAAATATCATTGTATTGTCTGATTCTCTCAGGCAAAAGAACCTTTATTGGAGAGGGGATAAGTGATAACCAAATCCCCCGTTCCATCTAATCCGTACGTATAGTAGGAACGAATTTTATGAGGTAGTATCCTTATTAGCCGGAACTGCCCTACCTTGTAGCACTACTAATTGAGATCAACAATTACGTTCGACAACAACGACATTCTCCCTTGACTCGATCTAGTACCTCTTCTTCAGAGCCACAATAAGGGTTCAGGAGGCGCAAAAGCAAGTGATGAGGAGGAACTAAAGGGCATGGGATCCCAAGCACCTCATCTCCAGCACACGAACTATTGAGGGTAAATAAGGTCTTCTCCCGTGTTCTTCCCTATTCCTACGGTCTTGACCTACAAATTGACTTCCAAAAGCTCCCACTATGACTAAAAAGATCCCAATAGGCCAAGTAGCCGCTTATATTAGAATAGAGTAAGTAGGAAGGAGCTCTAGATGGGATTCACATGCAGCTTTCTATTTTATATTTACCTTACCCGCACAGGATTCAATCGCACCTTCTTTAGGAATGGAATCTTATTTGTACCAGCTGCTCTCTTACTCTGCCTATTAACCCTTTACTTACGAGCATGCTCACCTATTGTACACCCTTTACTTACTGCCTTCACCCTACCTTTGTTTAGAGAGTGTTTCCCGCCCTAACCACTTGATTCAGCTAGGAATTCTTTGGGCTTGAACATGCTTAATACTAGTAAAATGGTGAAAGATGAACATACACTATTCAAATCTATGAACTAGTGTTAGTTGAATCCCTGTAATCAATGGGATTATATCGAGCACTTATACGTAAGCAACGATTTGACCTATAAGGGAACCAAGCAAGTATGAATATCCATGATTCACTATGATAGCTTACATAGGGTTATATGGCTAAGGTAAGATCTATAAGGGTGTAAGTAAGCTGCAACGGAATCAACAGCATTAGTCCCAATAGAATCAACAGTAGGGGGGAGCATTAGTCCCAACAAAATCAGAATCCAATAATAATGAAAGTAAAGATAAACTCAATGCAACTGAAAACTAAACTCAATGCAACTGAAAACTAAACTGAATGCTACAGTGTCAAGAGCTAAGGATGAGAAGATGAAGACTCTTGGTAAGGAGAGCTAGGACGATGGAGTCTTCCTTTACCAATTTTGCTCAAGGCAATGACCCTAACCACTTAAAATACTTAATTTAGAGTTTAAGTGTATTCGTATCTACGATTCATTTCATACAAACATTGATGAAGCAAAAGACTAAAATAATACTACAAAGACATTGTAAATATACAAAAAATGTCATATTACTTAAGCAAAACACATAAATAATACTACACAGAAATAATACTAGAAAGACATTATGAATATACATAAAATGTATACTGAAAATGTTATGTTAGGTTGAATTTAATTTAGACATTTTAAACAAAGACATTGTAAGTATACAAAGAAATGTTATATTACTTAAGCAAAACACAGAAATAATACTACATAGAAAACAATACTAGAAAAACATTGTAAATATACAGAAATTGTATACTGAAAATGCTATATTAAGTTGAATTTAATTTAGAGATTTTAAACATAAAGAACGAGAAAAAGGGGAGATGAAAGCAGAGGCATCAAACCTGCAAATGATGGAAAGATTGATGATTGGGTGCCAACAGACTCGACTATTCTTGCAATAAGTTAAGAGAAGTCCTTGTTTCCACTATCATTGTTTTGGTCAGTTTTTGCAGAAGAGATTCAACCGCCTTTGAGTGTTCCCAAACATGTAGATTGATATTTATTTGCAAGCTTTGGACATAGGTTCAATAAATTCACATTTATTTTGAAACAAACTTTATCTCCATCCTTGTTTTGACAAAGGTTGACGAAATGCATTTTTGTCTTTGCAGGTTTACTACCAACTCTTGTTTTCCTGGTGCGAGGCAACATCTATGGGAGAAAGATTCTTGGTAGATGATCTCCTGGTTCCAGGACTGATTGTAGAAAGGTCAGAGTCGTTCGTTCCCTTGATGTTTCCGTACAAAAGACCCCACGATGATTTGAAAGCTGTGATTCATCCTTACAATTTATGTGTGAACGGATCCTCAGAGGAATGTTGAAATTATACATTCAATTTTAATGTTTTATACTTATTTGAGAAGAAAGAGAATTTTAAATGTTTTGTTTCAGAATTATTTCTTTTGGACTTAAAATATAATATGAAAAAAATATACATCGTATGTTATTTCTTTGTGTAACTTTGGATACAGTCTTTCATTTATGTGTAGCTATCAATATAGTGTTTTATTAAATGAATGGTTATTTTCGTCTCAACAATTCTTCAATAGAGTGTTTCATTAAATCAATGGCTATTTCTGTGTCCGCATTTCACTGAACTTTGAAGATTGTAATTCATTAAATGAAAAATATGAAATCATGTACGAACCGTGAATAAATGAACTATGATCCGATCTTGGATACGAACGGTGTAAGCATTGGATTCAAAGTAGAGTAGTGGTAGTAAGCACTGGGTTCAAAGTAGAGTAATGGCAGTTTAACTGGGTTCAAAGCAGAGTGATAGCATTTCGATGCAACTCAATTCCTACAGTACACAGTTCTGAAATGACTGAATGAAAATCGTAAATAAAGGCCTGAATGACAATCATAAATAGTTAGCCATAATTTCAACTAATTGAAATGAAGTTTACACTGGTCTAAACATTAAGTAAAGCTCTAAACTTTAATTAAAAGCTCTAAAAAGTAATTAAAGCATTCCAAATAAGCATTAGAAGAAGTGAAGCCAACAATAACACTTTAAACCTACAAGCCAATAAAATTTTAACAAATATATATATGTATATTTTTTAAAAGAAATAAATACAAATATCCTAAGTTAAACATTACACTTTTTGAAAAATTAGAAAGTCAACCCTAAACTAATATGAGTTCAACGATGAACTCATCGCTATAGTCCCTGGGCCTTTGGCAGGGACTAATAAATAACATATCATAAATATCAATATCTTAATAATAAGAAATAATTTTGTTATATTCATTCAAATATTAGTAAGTTTTTTTATATTTTTTCAAAATAACTATACCATTTTATTTTATTTTTCATGAGAAATGTTATTTTTTGATGCGTTTTCCAAACTAAATATATTATAATGATATTAAATTTGAGTTGTTTCATAAAAAAAACCCACATCTTAATAGATTGAACTAACAAAAATTAACCGATATAATAATAATAAATTTAAATTTTGTTTGTAATTAAATTATTATTTAATCTATAAAATATAAATAACTTACCTTCTCTTATGACTAAATTAGATATTTAAAAGAGAATCTTCATAAACTTTTCATATATAATTGATTTAACTAAAAAATAGGTGGTGTTTAATTGTTTTAAGATTTGTTCTTTTTAATTAGAATCCTAACATATATATATTTAGATGAAATCACAATTTTATTTTGTTTAAATTGTATTTATGAATACATATTTATAAATGAATTGAGTATGTTGTGTATACAGTTTTAGTCTCTCAAATCTATAGATTCAACAAATTCTTGCAAAATTATAAGCAAAAGTTAAGAGAATCAACTTAGACAAACAACCCTCCTATATTAAAAAGTTGTTGACTAAATGTTCTACCTTTTGGGTTTTTTGGTCAAACAATGTAAGTCTGGAAAAAATCAAAACTTTTAAACTAGACTTATTAAAAATACCATCATCCTCACATGTTGTGGTCTTGGAGACCTTTCTCCTCTCCTTTATAAGATCCAACTGAAGGTGGCTTCTGTCCATATACCACTTCAAAAGGAGTCATGAGAGTGGTTGTATGGTGTGTAGTGTTGTACCACCATTCGGCGAGGGGTAACCATTGAGCCCACTGGTGTTGTTTTTCAGAGGCAAAACACCTCAGATATGTTTCCAAACACTTGTTGACAACTTCTGTTTGACCATCCGTCTAGGGATGATAAGCTGAGATGAGATGCAATTGTGTGCCTTGTAGCTTAAACAACTCTTGCCAAAAATTGCTTGTGAAAGTTGGGTCTCGATTGGAAACAATAGAGTGCGGCATGCCATGAAGATTGAAGACCTGGTCCATGAAAATTTGAGCCATCGTGGATGCAGTAAAGGGGTGGGGAAGAGAGCAAAAATGAGCATACATGGAAAGGCGATCCACCACCACCATTATGACTGATTTATTCCCCGATTTGGGTAAGTCTGTAATAAAGTCCATAGAGATATCCTTCCAAATAGCAGGGGGAATCGAAAGTGGTTGGAGGGTGCCTAGAGATTTGACTATTTCTCCCTTGTTGCATTGACACACCTCACATTCAGCGACAAACTTACGGATGTCCTGTTTCATACCATCCCAGAAAAAAAAACATTTGAGTCGGTCATATGTTTTGGTGAACCCTGAGTGCCCTGTTGTGGGTGTAGCATGAAGCTCATAAATCATTGTGGATTTGAGCTTGGATTGTTGACTTAAATACAAGTGGCCTTTGTATTGAAGCTCATCCTGGAGCCAGGGGTACCCTAGGGGAGCCGGAGCCTTGTTATGCAGTTGCTGGATCAGATGCAAACTTTTGGGATCTTGGAGCCATTCCTGGCGCACAACTTGGAGCCAATCAGGTACAATGAAGGAAAGAGAAAAGAGGGATCCTTCGTCTTCATATTTCCGGGACAGTGCATCCGCCACGACATTGTCTTTTCCCTTCTTGTAAATGATCTCATAATCATATCCAAATAGCTTAGTCACCCATTTTTGTTGTTCCTGGGAGGAAATGCGTTGTTCCAGAAAGTACTTGAGGCTTTGATGGTCGGTCTTAATTTGGAAGCGTTGCCCCAAGAGATAAGGACGCCACAACTCAACATCATGCAGAATCACCAACATTTCTTTTTCATAAATGGGTTTGCCTAGATTCCTTTCAGACAATTTCTTTCTAGTGAAGGCCAAAGGTCAACCCTATTGCATAAGGATAGCGTCAATTCCATTCCCTGAGGCATCACATTCCAACACAAAGGTCTTTGTGAAGTCAGGAAGGGCCAGAACCAGAGTGATGCACATGGTCGTCTTCAAGGTTTGAAAATATTGAGCAGCGACTGGAGTCCAAGTGAAAGAGTTCCTTCTGAGGAGAGTCGTGAGAGGTGCTACAATATTTCTGTAGTTCTTAACGAACTTGCAATAATACCCTGTGAGGCCCAAAAATCCACGCAATCTTTTGAGAGTATTTGGGTGCGACCAGTCTGGCATAGCTTCAATCTTTTTTAGGTCCACCCTGACGCCATCCTTTCCCACCAGATGACCCAAGTATTCTACTTCTAAGGAACCAAAATCACATTTGGACTTTTTTAGGAAAAGTTGGTGCTGAGAGAGTAGGCGGAGAACTTGATCCACATGAGTAAGATGGTCTGTCCAAGTTTTTCTATAGATGATGATATCATTAAAGAAAACTAAGACAAAATGACAGAAAAAAGGGTGGAAGACATGGTTCATGACGCTCTGGATGGTGGAAGGGGCATTACACAAACCAAAGGGCATGACCAAAAACTCATAGTGGCCCTCATGAGTGCGAAAGGCGGTCTTGGGAATGTCAGCCTCTTTCATACGTATCTGGTGATAGCCCGAGCGAAGATTAATTTTGGTAAAGAATTGGGCACCACTCAATTCATCTAGGAGGTCATCAATGACAGGAATGGGAAATTTGTCTTTGATGGTCAGTTTGTTGAGAGCACGGAAGTCGGGACACATTCTCCAAGAACCTTCTTTCTTCAGTAGCATGACGACCAGAGAGGAGTAAGGGCTCGCACTAGGATGGATGACGCTGGCAATAAGGAGTTCCTGGACCATTTTTTCAATTTCATTTTTTTGTGCAAATGGGTGGCAATATCGATGTATATTGGGGGGAAGGCTTCCTGGGACAAGGGGAATGGAATGATCATGGACGCCACGGGAAGGAGGGAGTCCTTGGGGAGTGGAAAATACCGTTTGATGTTTAGAAAGGAGGGCTTGGAGGTCTTGGGGCACTGGTGGTGTCTCTGTGTCTTGTATGGCGTAGAGTTGGGCAATGACACCAGAATGACCTTTTTTGAGCAGTTTTTCCATGCGATGAGAACTGATGACCTCAGGTGAACCAACAGTTGTGCCTTGGAATTTATATTGGTGGCCTCCTTGGTCGAGTTGCATGGTTAAGTTCTGAAAATACATAAGAATGGGACCCAAAGTCCTTAGCCAGTATGCATCTAACTCAATGTCACAACCACCCATGTCAATGGAAAACATATGGGATTTTAAGTGGTAGTCACCGATTTGGAGATGCACATTTTCACAGTGCCCGCCACATTTCATAGAACCACCATTGGCAATCATGATTTGGAAATTGTTGACAGCATGGATGTAGCAATTGGTTTCTTGGGCAATGCAGCGATGAATAAAATTGTGGGTGCTGCCACTATCAACCAGAATGATGAACTTTCGGTGCTTGATGTAACCAATTAACTTGAGGGTTTGGGGGGCAGAGAAGTTGGTGAGAGAATTGAGGGAAATGATCGGTTCCACTTCGGGAGGGTCAGAGGGAGGGTTTATGTCAGTGATTTCTAGTGACTCGGGCACAAGGGGAGTGTCAACATCCTCTTCTGGAATATCCTCAGAGATGGCCATAAAAAGATTTTGTTCCTTACATTTGTGGCCTAGGAAATATTTGTCATCACAATTATAAGAGAGGCCTTTGAGTTGGCGTTCATCTATTTCAGCCCTGGTCAAATTTTGGATTTTTAATGGGGCAGAAGGAGTAGTGGCGTTTACTGGTTTAGGGCGAGGGATAAAGGAAGGCTTACGGTTTTGAGAGGAAACAATTTGTTGTGCTTCTTTATCTTTTTTAGTAGCCTCCACCCAAGTCGTAGGTCGAGACATGAGGACATGGGCCCGGATCTCCTCCTTGAGGCCACTGATAAAACACTCTCGAAAGAAAGCATCAGTCATTCCCTCTGTTCGAAAAGCCAGTCGCTCAAATGAAGTTATGAAGTCTTCTACTGTGCCTGATTTCTTCAATTTTGTCAAACGGCACAAATGGTTGGTGTTATTGTCAAAGCATTCATAAATCTTAGTCACAAATTGGGTCCAAGAAATATACCCTTGATGGGAAGTTTTTCTCCATTGCCACCATTGCCAGCGTTCTTGATCTAGATGGAGAACACCATACTAGAGTTTGGCCAAGTCATCTGTAATGTTGTAGAGAGAGAAATAATGTTCCATTTGGGTGACCCAACCAGTGGGGTCTGAGCCATAAAATTTGGTTACATCCACCCGCGGAAGGTGTATGTCCCGTTGAAAGTGATGGGGTTGAAAGGAATGGGAAGAAGTTTCACCTTTAGTCTTTTTATGTGCATCAGGAAAAGAGTCATCAGTAGGGATCTTAAGTTTGGTTCAGAGTGATGCAAAGACGGATTCAAGCTAGGTGGTCAGTTTGTGTTTGACTTCTGCCATTGTAGACTGCATGGCTACATTTATGGATGCATTTATGGTGGTATTGATGGATGCATCATGGGAGGCAATAGTAGCACTAAGTTGTTGCACTTCTTGTTGGGTCTCAAGGAAACCAGATTGCAAGGTGTTGAAGCGAGACTCTAGTTCTTGGCTATGGGCATGGGCCATGAGAATGAGTGAACTGAAAAGGGAGCAGGCGGGGTCAGAAATTTTTTCAAAAAATTGATAAGGATGAATGTGATAAGGGAGAAGAGAAGAATCTAATGGAATGGGTCTCAAATAATGGTGAAAAAATTTCCAGACTTTTTTTTTTTTTTTTTTTACAGTTGCGGGGTTATACTTTGGTCTGAAGAATGTTGCGGTTCTGAAATCGTCAAATTCTTAACTAGAAATAAATGTGTATTTACTTAGCAACCCGAACACAGATGCGCAGTAATAGATCTCGCCGATTTAATTTGTTTATGTTTATGTTTATGTTCCCCAAGGGTTAGGTATTCAAGGGTTCTACAGACAAGGGTTTGCCCTATGCTATAGCTCTCTGATATACTTGTGGGGTCCAACAGTAGTACTTGTCCCAATATCTCAGGGCACTAACTAAGGAGGATAGACCGTACCCTTAGTCGTACTACCCAACTACCCAGGTACTAGAGAGTATCTTTCCTAGTGCTATTCTTGGTGACACTATAGCAATCTGACGGCCGATAGGTTTATCTAAAGAGGGCTTAAGGAAATCTAGGATGATCTGTACAAAGGTGTTGTCTGATGCGCTACCACTCGGAGGGGTACCAACAAGGGTTACAAGGGTGGCCAACAGATGTGCACTTAAGAACCACTTGTATTTCCTGCGTGTATGAATCCCTCAACTGCGAGTTTATGCGTGTAACGATAGATCTCTATGGATTAAAGACGCTAGAATACGTCTCTACCTTGAAAAAAAAATACCCACAATTTCTGCCAAGGAAAGTGCTCTGATACCACTTGCAAGATACCAGATATATAAAATATGCAGAACATAAATAAAATGCTAGAAATGACAGAATAACAGTAAAATATCTAGCATAATCTTCACAATACACATAAATGATATAAGAGTAGCAATAGAAATAACACTTTGATTCAGAAAGCAATGTTCACATGCCTCTTCGAGGGGGCAACCTCCAATCGAGCAATGCTCTGTTACAATAATCTCGAAGCTAGGGTTTTCATACCCTCGACCCTTATTTATACTAAATATGTCTATTAAGAGAAGCATCTAGAGGAAGATCCTTCTATAAGCGGAAGCTTCTATTAGGTCTTCTTACATCCGCCTTATTCTATTTTATTGAAAGGCCTTATTAATATTGACCTTTATTACATATGAATAGATTGATCTACCTATGTGCGGGTAGGACCTTAACAGGTTGATTGTCAATTCTCTTATTTCACTCAACTTATTCTCCAAGTATTGAGATCTTTGAAAATGGTAAAGTTTATTTAAGTAAAGGTTTTTTCAAAAATGATAAAATTGAATTTTTTTAATATAATTATAAATTATTTAATAAATTTTAGTTGAATCAATTTGTTTAATATTTTGGGTGGAGTTGTTGATATTTTCAAGTGTTACCAAAAACACTTAAGAATGAGATCTTTCTTTAGAAATGCCTCATTGTCACTTATGACAAGTTTTTGTTCATCCCTAGATTCACTTTAGTGTTTCCATTCACCCATTTGAAAATATGCTAGTTAATTATATGCTCTTTTTATTGCATGAATGACTTCATGGGGTGTATTTCCATGGATTATTGGAAGAGATGATATATGACTCTTATTTACACAAAGATTACTAATTTTTGTCTTGTGAAGCTTATTTTAGTTAAATGCTATACTAAAAACCAAAATAGAGAGATTTTTATGTTGTTTAAGAGATTGATTATAATTACACAAGGCTTCCCATTTATTATGGTGATTAGCCAAAAGAAGGTCATTTCAATTGTACATGAAACAAGATAAAAAAAATGTCATATTGAAAAGAACCTAATCCGTCATATGATTTGTATGTATGAAGAATGTTATATCCTTGACATCTTATTATTTTGGTTCTTATAAAGTAGCCACTATTGTACTATTTTCTAGATATGGATTGAGATTATAGAAATCGGTCTTATACAAATATAGATCCATATCAACCCCAAATATACTAAGCATCAAGAGGTTTCATAAAGAAACAAAGGGATAAAACCCCTCAGTTCTTAAAAGGTCCAGAGTTAAGATAGATATGTGTTGGCTTTATTATCTTTTTTTTCCCCATTATCTATATATGTATGTATGTATGTGTACACACAAACACACATTTCCAAAGAAAAGCTTGCAGAAGAACTGTCTACCCTTCGTTTCCTTAGTATATTTGAGAGCCTTGCACCCCCTTCCCTACAATATCTTAGTAGAGGCGACTCAACTACCAACCAAAATAGTGGCTAGTAGCACTCTGGCACTCGACATGATTTGAACTTATGACCTATGGTCTCCCCATCAACAACATGCATTAGGTAGATAATTATATTGATTGGTTATATGTGTGTGTATACACACACACACATGGAGAGAGAGAGAGAGAGAGAGAGAGAGAGAGAGGAAAACATTGTGGGATCCCCCTTGTATCCCCAAGATATCCAAATTGAAGGGAGTTCAATTTCCAACCACACTAACCATTGCTAACTCTAAGAGACTGATCGAGATTTAAAATTGTGGCATATATGTCTACAACATGCCTTGGGTTGATGGTTCAACCAATTGAACTAACCCTTAAGGATTTTTTTCCAAATAAAACCTTGTGGGATTCCCCCCTATTCCCTAAAATATTTAAATGGAGGGTGACTCAATTTCTAGTCACACTAGTGCTTGGTAACCCTAACGGGTTGAATTTGTTTAGAACATGTGGCCTCCCTATAAATATCATTCCTTGATAGGATGGTTCAACCAATTGAATTATTCCTTAGGGATATTTTATTGTGTGTGTGTGTGGTGATAATAATAATAATAATAATAGACACACACATGCAAATTACATTATAATCTCATTGTGTTACCTCAATTTGTTTGGCCTAATTGTTTCAAGGAAGAGTTCATTGAGAGGTCTTTGGTTCTAGTCCGATTGAGGTTTGAATATAGTTGAGTCTAGATGCTATTATAGTTCGTGCTTCAACCATCCTCCATCCAAATATTCTAGGAAAAAGGGGGGAATCCTGTGAAGTTTTCCTTGGAATAAAATATATATGACATATATTTCTTGATGATCAACATTATTTTTAATTTACTTTTCTACATATAAATGTCAGTGAACTTTCTTTTCTTGTTTACATTACAATCCTCATCATTTGTTTTCACTTTCATTTATAAGGGTTACGAATATTACACATTTCATCTATAGAGTGCATCTTTTTTTCTCTATGTAATCATTCATAATGTCCTAAGCTGAACTAAATATGGTTTCTCCATTAACACTATGGATATAATATTTGTATTGATATCCATCAAGAAGCCTTAAATCTATTTAAAAACTACAAGCCTTTTCTTTACGCATAATAGGGTGAGAATTTTTGGATCAATGTAGAAAAATTAATCAACGTCATTTAAATATGTGTGATATTGATTGAGATGCACTAAATTTCTTCAAAGATGATAGGACTTGGTGCTTCCCACAAGACACTGGGATTTTTATTGAGTGATATAACAACATCGATAATTTAGGACTTGGCATTGCCCATAAGGGACTGGTATTTCCATTGATCAATCTAGTAACATTTATTAGTATCATGTCATTTGTTGTGATATTAATCGATATGTATGAATTTGGTTAATCAAAGACAATTTATAACTCAACAATGTCTCAAAGATTTTAGACTTATGGAAACCCATATATATCAAATCAGGGATAATTTTAAGGATGAAAAATTATCTTAGAATGTAGAAACCTTGGATAATATTACTAGTCCTTAATATGCAAAGTATAAATGTTTGGGGATATTTTTGTAAAAATATTCAAATTTATAAGGATTTTATATAGTTTCTATAAAATTTGGGCTATTTTTAAGGTAAAATAATTTTATTCTATAGAATTTGGGCGAATCACTTTTAGAAAAAATGGAAAATGAAAAATCTTTTTTTTTGGCAAAAGTATGGAAAATTAGTCCATGGGCAGTATATAGCCCCTAAAATTTTCCTTGTATCAAATTCAGTCAGTGGCTTGACCATTAATCTAGCATTGAAATAATGATAAATATAATGTTGACCATTATGGTATGAATTGATATGTGGAAATTGTCTCAAATTGTTTATATTTTTCCAATATGAATATTGATTATAATTAGTATTGATATCAATCAATTCACTATCGGCGTTGATTGAAATGACACCCTCAAGTAAGAAAAGAGTGTAAACATATTGTTTCATATTTAGATTATTCGAATTCATGTGATTTTTATCTACTTATACTAGTAGAGGGAAAATGGGAAAAATTGGGTCATTATGTCATGTGTGTGTGTGTGTGTGTGTGTGTGTGTAACGCCCCTGACCATCAACCCCACTATCGGGCAACGCTACTATGCGAAACATTGTCATATATATATATATATATATATATATATATATATATTAAATAAAATTAACCAAACAATACAAAGTAATCACATGATTATATGTAACATATAAAAATAATAGATTAACAATAAATATGATTGCAACGTAACACATGATAAGATTACAATCATCACAGATATGCATTTTAATTGAAATTAAACACATAATGATACTTATATTTGAAACTGTAGTAACTCCACCAACTATGTGCATACCTTCCACGAACTTCCCAGCCTTAGACCACGTTGCTCATCATGCTCAGCAGTGGGTCACCCCCAAGTTGGGACTAACCTCCACCCAAGGCAAGGAAATCCTATACTAGGCTAAGGTTAGAGGAAAACTGCACAGTGAAACTGGAAGGATTCTCTCCAGGAGCCTTCTTACGCCCACTACTCATGGAATCTCATTCCCCACATGCTTGTTCCACCTGGGAGTATACACCTTCACAAGAATAGTCCATCGGTGCTTCACCTCCCTATATGGATCTGGACAACATACTGGATTAGGAATTCTCAGAGTTTCATAGCTAGTGATGAACTCTCTCTGGGAGAAATCCACTTCCCAGTAGACTCTCTCATCTGGAGAGAGATGCTCACAAGCCTGACATCCTGCCTCTTCAACCACGGGCCTGGAAACCCGGTTCTTCAACCAATTCTCACTCAGTTCCAAAAAGATACAGGTGACAACAATGGTAACTGGTCAACACCACTCAGGAAAAATAGAAGGCTGCAACCCAAGAATGGTTCAGGGATAGACTCAGCTCTGCAAGGGTGGATAAGTTGGGTTCAGAGGACACACAGGAGACACATCTCAATCCATGGGTTTTCCACTGGTTTTTAGAGCTGCATGACAAGGAATCAACACATAGGTCAAACACAGATTCTAATGGTTCAGATGGAGGATGCGTCGACTTCTCAAGAAAACATCACAGGTTGGCCTCACAATTTCATGTTTCAAAGTTGCGTGAGGTATGTAGAGACCATAGTTCAGACAATGTATGGGGGAATGGAGGATGAACCCCCATCATGGTTCAATTATTGTATTAAATTTCATGTGCCTGGGCCGACACATGTCACCCATGAAGTTGCATGCACTCCATCAAGTATGTGTTCCCTTTTCCAAGAACTTAGGATAAGAAACATGTCTTTCACACAGCTTTGGAATAATAATAAATTATTATTCTCAAGGACTTAAGGCCCTAATATTATCCCCTCTTTCCAGCCTTTCATCCCCTTTTCCCTTACCCACCCTATGGAAGCTTAGTCCCCCACCCCTCTTTCTTTGTGGTCAGTCTGCATGCAACGATGTTTTATCTTTGTTAAGGTTCTACATAATTACATATACAAAAACATGCTCCTAGACTTTAACACTTAGGCTCTCCAGCCTAATAAACACATAAGCCCACCAACTTATTAATACTTGTCTCACCAGCCTACAAAGCATGATTACAATTCATAATATAATTGGGGCAGTACCGGGGGATATTACAATCCCCTCCCCTTATTTTTGCATTGTCCTTAGTGCAACTCTTTACACAACATTAGCAAGATTTTCAAAATATTCAAAAAGATGCAGGTATTCTGCTTGCATGACATCCTCATGCTCTCATGTTGCATCCTCAATACTATACCAGGTCCACTAGAACTTTACAATCCGTATGGCTCGATTCTAGAGTTGTTTTCTTTTTGAGTCCAATATGCACATAGGATGCACTTGCAAGACACCTTCTTGTTGCACCTGAATCACATTCCAATCGATAACATGATTAGCATCAGGTATATATTTCTTAAGCAATGAAAAATGAAACACATTATGTATAGTCATGGATGCAGGTAATGTAAGCATATATGCAATTGGCCCAATCCTTTCTAGGATTTCAAATGGCTCACAAAATTTGGATGTCAACTTGGTGCAGTTTCCCAGCTTCAGGGAACTTCTATTGGTTTTCACTTTCAGGAAAATATGATCGCCCACTTTAAACTCTCTGTGGGTTCTGTTTTTATCAGCATAACTTTTTTGCCTGTCTTGGGCAACTTTCAAATTCTTCTTAATCTTCAACATTTGTTCTTCCATTTCCTTGAGCAACTCTGGCCCAACTACTGTCCTATCAGCTGGATTATCCCATGTTACTGGAGTGTTTCACTTTCTTCCATAAAGTTCTTCAAATGGGCTCATCTTCAATTATGCTTGATACCCATTATTGTAGTCGAATTCTACCAAGTGTAGGTAGTATTCCCATTTAGATCACTTGTCCATCACATACATCCTTAGTATGTCTTCTTTCACTCAATTCACCCACTCTGTCTGCCCATTATACTTAGGATGATAGGTTGTGCTAAAGTTTAGATTCATTCCAAACCCATTGAATAACCCTTTCCAGAAATTTGAGGTAAATTTCAGGTCTCTGTCAGACACAATTGTCTTGGGAATTCTGTGCAATCCTGCCACTTCCTTCATAAATATGTCGCCAACATCCGTTGCATTGTGAGTTGTCTTTAATGGAATGAAGTGGAAAAATTTTGTAAGCTTTTCCACCACCACCATGATTGATTCATGTTTCTTTCCTATTCTGGGCAATCCTGTGATGAAATCCATTGTCACTTCCTCCCACTTCCACTCAAGAATGGGTAAAGGATGCAACAATCCTACTAGGTTCCTGTGTTCATCTTGAACCTTCTGGAATTCCATACATCTAGCAATATATTATTCAATCTCTTTCTTCATACCTGACCAAAAGTAATGGCTCTTGACAGCTGCCACAATCTTTTGGTATCTAGGGTGCCCAACATAAGGTATGTTATGCATTTCTTTCAAAATCACAAGTTTCAAATCATGGACATTAGGTACATAAGATTTGTTTTTGTACATGAGAATTCCATCAACTCCGAGCTTATAATATTCCACTCCTTGTATCATCTTACCTTGTTGTAGCTTCGCTACCAAATTCCTGTACTGCAAGTTTGTGCTTGTAGCTTCCAAAAATCTTCCTTTAAAATCAATTCAATACATGCTAATGGTCATAGGATGCAATTCATGCACTCTCCTGCTGAGTGCATAAACCACTTTATTCTCCTTCCCTTTGATATGCTTGATATCAAAATTGTACTCACAGAGAAAATCCAACCACCTACTTTGTATAGCGTTCAAGGTTGGTTGATCAAACAAGTACTTTAGACCGATATGGTCTGTCCTCAATTCAAACCTCCTTCCCATGAGGTAATTCTCCATTTCCTTAGAGCCTGAACAATGGCCTCCAACTCCAAATCATGAGTTGCATAGTTCCTTTCGTTCTCTTTCAACTTTATGGATTTATAAAAAATTTCAAATCCATTCTAACTGAGGACTCCTCCCAGTCCTTATTTTCATTCATCTATGCACACTACAAAGTCTTCATTCGAATATGCAATCCTCAGGTTTGAAGCACTGGTTAACAGCTGCTTCAGTCACTGGAATCTTCTCTCACATTCCTTTGTCCACTAAAATTTATTCTCCTTCCTTTGCAAGGAAGTGATAGGGTGAGATATCCTCGAGAGCCCTGCGATAAACCTTTTGTAATAACTAGCTAGACCCATAAAGGATTTGAATTCTGTTACAATCTTTGGCACTGGCCATTCTCTGATGGACTCAATCTTCTTAGGATCTACAACTATCCCATCCTCTGAAATAATATTCCCCAAGTAATGGATCTATTTTTGAAAAAACAAGCATTTGCTCAACTTGGCATATAGTTGGTGCTCTCTTAGCACCTGCAACACCATCCTTAGATGTTTTTCATGCTCTTCCTTTGACTTGGAATACACCAGAATGTCATCCAGGAAGACTATGACAAAATTGTCTAGATAGTCCCTGAATACACCATTCATCAGGCACATAAAAATAGCGGGTGTGTTCAAAATCCCAAACAGTACCACTTTGAACTCGTAACGACCATACCTTATTCTAAAGGCGGTCTTGCTGATGTATTCATCCTTTATTCTTATCTAGTGATATCATGATCTAATATCTATCTTTGAAAATATCTTCGCATCCTTCAACTGATCGAAGAGGTCATCAATCCTCGATAGAGGAAACTTGTTCTTTACAGTCACTTTATTCAATTGTCTGAAGTCGATACATAATCTCAACCTCCCATCCTTATTTTTCATGAACAGGACCAGTGAACCCCAAGGTGACACACTTGGGCATATATACCCCTTCTTCAGAAGCTCTTCAAGTTGCAATTGTAGTTCTTTCAGCTCTAGTGTACTCATTCTATAAGGATCTTTCGACACTGGACTTGCTCCAGGAATCAAGTTTATAGAGAAGTCAATATCTCTTTTCAGAGGTAGTCCAGGTACCTCCTGAAATATATCTTCAAACTCCTTTAGTACCACATGATCTCCAATATTTGAGACCTTATCCTCAGGTGCTTCCTCCAAGTGGGATGAAAATAATTGACAGCCTTTCCTGAAGCACTTCTTCGGCTGCATTGTTGAGATTTCTCTGACAACAACAACTCTAAGAATTCCTTGGACTGTTTTCTAATTTCCTTCCTCATCCAGGAAAGTGAATGCCTTATTACGACAGTCTAAGATGGCATGGTGTTGGTCCAACCAGTCCATCCCAATTAAATAGTCATAAGAAACTAAAGGTATAATTTTCAATTCAACCTTTGTGCTCAGTCCATTCATGTCCATAGGACATGACTTAACTAACTTAATGAATTTTCTCTTGGTTCCTGTTGCCAGCTACACTAACCAAGACTTTTCATGTTTGCTTCTCGACAATTGAAAACTTTCCACCACTCTAGGATCTATATAGCTATGGCTAGCCCCTGAATCAATTAAAATAGTAAAGGCATGGTTGTTGATCATACCTTCCACTTCAGTCATGTGCAATTGTTATTCATATTTTTTGTTGTCTAGGGATGCGTAGATCCTTGGAATTCTAGTGCCCCTATCCTCCACTATTTCATCTTGCTAAACATTATGGACAACTCTCACTTTGCCATTTTTGTGGGGACAATCTCTATACTTGTGGTTCCCCTGACAACCCCAACACTGAATGCGAATATGAATTGGCCTTTGTTTCCCTACTTTATCCATTCTCGGCTCTCTAAACAATGGTTGTCCTTGAGGACTGTTTCTGAAAAAGGAAGGTTTTTTTCCCTTCTTCCTATTCTCTTTCTTAAACTTCTTCCGGTCATCCCAAGCCTTCCGAAAAGTAGGATTTTCTCTTTGCTTCTCATATAAGAATTTCACTCTTCTTATAGCTTCTTCCATAGCCTTAGGATCATCATACTAGATATTGTCACTGATGGAAGGTGGCAGTCCACTGAGATACCTCTAAATCTTGACAGTCTCATCCTTGATGAACGAAACATACTTCAACAATTCCAAAAATATTTTCTCGTAATCATCAATGGTCATACTTCCTAGCTTGAGTTCAAAGAACTCTTTCATCTTTATATCATAACACATTTTAGTTAAATATTTCTTCTCGAAATATCTCTTGAATTCTTTCCGGGTGATATCTTTTTCTCTAATGTGTTGCACATGTACAAGTTGATCCCACCACATGGATGCGTTTCCTTTTAGTTGATACATCACAATTCTTCATTCTGCATGAGAGGAAATTTTTTACAGTTGGAAATATTTCGTCATGCCAAGAAACCATGTTTCAACATCTTCCTCCTTCTTATGTTCTCCATCAAACGTAGGAGGCTCAATCTTGTTCATTTCTCCCTTTAGTTCATCCACTCCAAATCTCCTTTGCTTTCTGGTAGGAGATGGGCTTGAACTACTATGTGCCCTCCTCTTGGAGCAACCTTGGGAGTGATGATGGTGTTTACCAATGCTACTTGATATTCTTCCCTCATAAGTCTGGTGACTCCCTGTTTTGCTCGAGTCTCTCTCCTTGTCCAACTTCTTTTCTATTCTCTCCAAATTCTTCATCAACTTTAAGTTGAATTCTCCCCGTTGTTCCTTATATTTCATGAGCTTTCTGCTATCTTCTCAGTGAGTTTGGGCATCTTTATGCAATATTTCAATGATTTTCATCATATTCCCTTCCTTATCTATCTCTTCTCCATGCCCATTGGCATTCAACCCTTCAATTCCGAAATGAACATCCATCCCTTTAGCTTCATTCTATGAACTGTAAGAAATCCCTGCCTCTTCCATTTCTTTGTGCTCAGTGGCAACTCTAATCAGTTCTTGCACTCGTTAAACTTATGCAAACACAATGTGAAGAAAACCAAAAATTGTCAGGCCATTAATACTTAACAAATCCCACAACATTCATAAACAAATCTAATTTAGGAAAACATTCAGTTTTCATTCTCTATGATTCTCATTCAATGAAGAATCCCCATAGATTTCCTATTTCGAAGCTCTGATATGCTAAGTTTTCGGGCACTAGCCCCTTTTTCTTAGTCCCCCAACCTACATGACCATGGGTCATGACCAAGCGCTAGATCAATAAGCACTTACTGAGGCTTTTGGCCTCGGAAATTTTTAAAGCACATCACAACAATCTCTCGAAGTTATGAGTTACTGAATTTGCGAAGTAGAGTGGATCAATAGTCCACGTCTACCTAGAATCCAATGATTGAAACTCACTATGGAACCTCAGGTGTCTGAGTTTTGGGACTTTAGAGCTTTGGGAATTTGGTTTCCGGAAGCTTTCCCGCTTGCTTCCCTTTCGATCTCCCGAATTATGAACTTCCAACTTCTCTATCCTCCATGTTGCGCCTCTTTCGTCACCTTAGTGAGGAAAACATAGGTGATTGCAAGCTTAGTTGGGTTTGCTAAGCAGGAAAACTGTAAGGAAAAGGGTTAGAGAAAGAAATATAAAAGAACAACTAAGAATTAAACTAAGAAATAAAATAACAACTAAAGTAATGAGCATAGGGACATAAGGACAAAAGAAACAATAAGACCCATGTCACCAATGGTAAGGTTTATATTAGTGAAAGAAAACACCAAGAATAAAGAGGACTATGAGTCCCTTCTTCCTTCAAGGGAGGGCTCTTGGACCCCCACAAATAAGCTGTTCTTACAAATTTGAATGAAAATGGTGAAAGAATTCTTTGCTAATCCCCTCAAGGGGTGATATGGATTGCCCAATGTTATGGTGCTAGTATACTCTTGATGAGAATAGAGGATTCCTCAAGAGAACAGTAGCATCATAACTTTGCTATTGAGTTCCTTAAAAAATGAAGTGCACCCATGGCCTTTTTATAGCACCTCTTTGAGGTATCGTGCAACCAACTTGCAGTGTGTAAAGAGGCTAATTAGGGAATTTTTAGGTCTTTGACCAACCACCCAGTTGGATCCAGTCCAGATTTGAGTGTCAAATAAACTTGGAAGCTGAACCAGAAGTGGGTGGGAGGATGACCACTCTCATAAATGCACCGTTCTTAGATATGTGCAGATTTTAGCAACCATAGTCGCGCATCGGGCGCATGTGCGCTTTTCCCTTGTTTCTGTTTTGTGCATGTGTGCGTGTGCCCTGTGTAGTCATAGCGCACTTTAATTTTGTCACTGGTTGTATATTTTTTTACCCTTTGGAAATGATTTTGTGGTAGTTTTGGTCCATGGGTGACCTTATAACTGTTTGACGATGCTGACTTCTTGTAACCATTTGTGGACGAAATTTCAGTGATAACAGATACCCCCTGATGGATGAGGTTAGGAGCATACATATAGCCAAAATCGATCAATGTTTCTTCTACTGAGAGTGTCGTTGTAAGAGAGAGAGATAGTGGGATTATCAAGAGTTACCCATTGGAGGGAGAAGGGAACCTGTAGAACCCAACCTTCCATAAGGTGTGTAAAAATAAACTGTGTGCAAACGAGGTGGGCATGCCCCATGCTCGTGTCATGTAACTCAAAAAAGGAATGATGTGTTGATGTAGACAACTACATCACCCTCGAGGGTGGTCGTGATAAAGGTAGAAGACAATTTTGTGGAGGAACATACTCTGAACAGTAGGCAGTGACATCTGTAAGAAATATCATAGATTATGTAGGCATTGATAGCCCGACCAAGTTCAAAGGTCTTCAACGAATATAAGAAATAACTACAATAGTCGCAAAGTAAGACCCACCGTAACAAGAGAAAGTGTTAAAGTCGAATGTTACGGGGGTCAATGACAATAGGGAGCACTTGTGATTCTTCCTGTGCTGTCTGAGACCACTCATTGGAAAGGTAATGAGAGTCAAGATAATGTCACCCTTCTGGAAACTGTGTTGATGTCGACAAAAAGGGGGACGTGACTCCAAGAAGAAAAGGGCTTCGTGAAATCTACTAGGTGAGGTTAGGAACTGGAGGAGATACATGGACTAAGTCAAGATGTAGGAAGACTCAAGACTACCCTTGGTTGGGGGTGTATGTGATGTATAAGTGGCCACAACCATTCAACTAGGTCGAGTGTCAGGGGGACAACAAGACAGGGGATAAGTTGTGCCAGAGGCAGGACAAAGTGAACAAACTCAGAGGGCAGAGGTAATTGACCTATGGGATACTCAGAGTATATGGATGATGTCAATAGGGGTAGATGATAAGGAGTGCCCCAACCAAGGGCGACATGGGTTGCATTTTCTAAAAAAGGGAAGAAGGTCGTCGAAGGTGACGACAAAAGGATATGTAAATGCTGGACACAAAGGATTTTTACAACCAAATAAATAAAGAATAATTTGGGATGAGTGTACAAATACAGAAATGGGTGCCCGAATGTAATATGGTTGGCCCGAGTAGGGCACAATTTTCCTGGAGAACTAGTGGAGGGTGGGGGCCCCATGGGTGGGTTTCTCTATGAGGTAGGTGAAATGAAGGGAAATTTGCAAAGGGGAAAACTGATTATGGATGAAATGGATGGTTCATGATACTACGAAGGTGCAGTCAAAATAGAACCTTGAAGAGATAATCTGGGAGTCCAGTGGGAAAGCTAGCAAAATGAGGAGAATAAGTATGTGGCTAATTCGTGACATGATGTAAGACTATCGGAACTCCCATCCCTAAAGGGTTGAAAAACAGCATGAGTGTCAAAGTGCAAAAGGGTTCTATGAATGAGACAACTCATGTGGGGGATACTACTACCGAGTGACAGTACCTAAGATGCAATGGAGGTGTTGGTACTGTAGAGCTGGAGATGGGGATCCTAGAGGCAAATGTTAGAGGGTGTGACTGGAGATGTAAGTGAGATTAAGAGGGAATGATTACATGCTAGTGTTGATTATATACCTGAAGGGGTTGCACTGATGTATGATGACCAAGTACCTGCACATATGAAAACCAAATACTCGACGTGAACAATATCTGAAGAGAATCGAACATACGAGCATTTATTTGATAATTTTGAATATGAGCATGCGTACCTAAATGGGGTATGAAAAAATGGTGCCTTGGGGAATAAGGATAAAAAGTGGCCCGGGGACTGTCTTAATGTTGATGATCGGATGTTGATCCTGTGGCTAAAGATAGATCGAAGAATGAACACTCGGAGCTCCCAGAATGGTGATTGGAATTTTGGCGAAAAGGCCTATATATAGTTGTAGGGCCCACATTGTCACCTCATTTGTACTTGCTGCCAAAGTGACTGGATGAGAGGTATTCAGAGGAGATTTGAAGATTTTGGGAGAATGAGGTGGCCGATCCAGGACCAATGAGCTTCAAGTTGGTAGTCTTATCATCTTGCATAGAAGTAGATTTTTAATTTATGGGCAAGGTCTGTACGGAGGGTCGTATGGGGTTTTATGGGTGTGGGCCCCCAAGTGTGCGGGTGATTCAAAAATATGCGCTCACGAGTACGCACCTGTTATCTGGATAGCCATGCATGGGTGTGTTCATAGGGGAGACAAAGGCATGCATGATATGTGCGCATGTTTGCTACATAGGCACGCATGGGTGCATGGCTGTGTAGTGGACATGCGCACTTTGATGCCCGCCTGTGTCCGTGACAGGGGCGCATGGAGGCGCCCCTGTAGGGTGGCAGGCGTGCACGCATGTACGCCTGTGTGTGCACCTGTGGAATGGACATGTGCGCATATGTGCATGCCTATGGGGTGAACAGGCACGCATATGTGCGTGCCTATGGGCTGAACAGGCACACATATGTGTGTGCCTGTGGTTTAAACAACCGCGCCTTGGGGGAAAGGATGACGGGTGAAATTTTTTTCTTTTTTAATGTTTTTTATGGTCAATATGGCTGACCTAGGAATGTATTATGTGGTTGCAGGTGATCATTTTTCACGATGCCAGTTAGCTGGTGAGAGCGAGATTGGTCCCAACTGAGGGATGCCATGGCTATTGAGGAGTTAGGTTTACGTGCCACTTTGGCAACTTGTGGGCTGTTGAAGTTATATGAGTGCCTGTTGATATGGACACAGGAGTATCTCTTGTAGTTTCATATCCGGATGTGGAGTCCGAACCTGCATTTTTTTATGGTGCGGGGACAGTAGATCGCCTTCACTGCGGTGGAGGATATATACTTTTTGACTACTCTCCCTTTTTGGGGAACGCCCCTACCGGCGGAGCCGGTGTTACCTACGAACATGTTGTTAGCGACATTGGGCTGGAGGTACTATTCCAGGGAGAACTATATGTCGGGCTCTGTCCTGAGCATCGAGGCAATGGATGCTCTAGCAGATCACTATATAGCAGCAATGATTGTGAGGGTGTATGGGTCCCTTGCGACTCAGCAAATCAGTGGTGGTCAGCTGAGCGTTATGGGGAGGGTACTGGCCGGTGAGCACTTTGCTTGGGGGCTTATGCTACATGCCAGGATGGTAGGGTAGCTGAACCGATGTCAGTCCACTGACACAGGGAACTTTGCCTTTGGGTCCATCTTGGTGGCCTGGTTTTTGGAGAGGGTGCCTATGTTGTGCCCTAGCATTTTATTGGGCATGCCTGGGGTGCAAGAGACATGATTGAGGTGGTGGTAAAATATTTTGGTTCGCCATGGTGGTGGCGAGGGAGACCACTTTTTCACCACTGAGGCGGCACAGGTGTGGTGGCAGATGCCGCAAGTTATACTGCAGTACCCATACGCTGGTGTGGACTTCCAGGGTGATCCAGACATGGTGTTACCTCCAGGGGAGGTATTTGATCATCGAGGTATGTTTATGAGTTTGATATGTTGATTTTTGAAATAACATGTCATGTGTATTTTGTATAGATGATGATACTATCATTTGGTTGTTTGTATGTGCAGATGGGAGACCTCGCGGGTGCGAGGTGGAGTTGCTGAGAGCGTCGGCTCACTAGGAGCTGAGGAGACCACCGTAGGGAGGGCTGCGGTAGGAGAGAGATGTTGGTGTGAGGACGTTGAGGGGAGACCAGCTGAGCATGAGAGAGAAACGAGGAGACGTCGTTTTGATGACCCAGGTGTCGGGCCATCGCATGCTCCTCCAGTGGACGCCAGGGGAGATTTTAAGGATATTTGTCATTGCCTGGAGGTCATGCTATAGGGAATGCCTTAGGGCATGTGGTCGCGCATCTAGTATGCGGGCATCCTGGAGAAGTGTGTGGGAGTTATGCCTTCGTGGCGGGCCGTGGTACGATGAGCAGCAGTAGCAAGTGCTGCTATGACCGGACGGTTACCTCCCGGTCTGAAGGGACCAATAGTGGGTGGGGGACCACCGCTTGAGGGAGGGGAAGGAGGTGGTGCTCTATAGGCACCATGAGTGTCACTCTATCTATTTTTGTATTTTTTATATAGGATGGTGAGCCCATTTTGGTGTAGTGGCACCAATTTTGTACCGAGGTGCTTCTCTGGCCTGCGGATGTTTGTATATTTTGTATGTAAACA
>ML800280.1:0-35401 GCA_009831015.1 Picea engelmannii | reverse complement strand
AGTATACATTTTGGGGTCTATGTGATGTTTACATGTGCTTTGTTAATGTGTTTGATGATGTCTAATTCATATACGCTGTGATAGGCTTTTTTGATATTTTTATGTATGTGTAGAGGTATCTTGATGTGATATATGTCAATCTAACACCATGTTAGCTAAGTTATATGTAATTTGATTCAATTGTCCTGGAATATGTGTAAATGTAATGAAATCAAATGTCAAGATCAAAGTCTAACTTGCAAGTATTTGTGAAAGAGGCAAGGATCACGGACGTAGTACAGATAGTTGAGCTGGAGAACGACTAGTTGAGAGTCAAGAAAGATGCTAAGGTGATGAATACGATGATGCTGGGCATCGACGAGGAGGCAAATGATGGCAGTGTATTCAACTTGGTTGTTGGTGGCTGAACACAAACATATGCCTCTAGAATGGAGCATTTCATGTGAGGGGGTATAGAGGGCCCAAGCTACCGAAGCGAGATTTTGTGTCCAATGGCTAGCACAGTCAGCGTAACCGATGTGGTAGGCCGGTGGAGGAAGCATCTGTCAATAGCACAGATGATAGTTTAGATGTGAGGGATGGAAAAAATATTAAAAACACTATAAAATAAATAACCTAAATTAGAATGGCTACGCCTAGGCATAAAATTTCTTTAAGTATAACCCGTTGACGAGTTCTTTGAGAGAGAGGCCTTCGGGAGAGACCAGGATATATGCATCTTTGGTGAGGAAATGTTGGATAATGTAGGGGCCATGCCATAGTGACTCAAATTTTCCATGACGAAGGGTATCGTGAGTGATATCGTAAGAAAGGACGAGGTTGCCTTCGTGAAATGAGAAAAGGTTGACATGGCGATCAAAGGTGGCTTTTGACTATGTTTTGGTTGCCTCATTGTTCTGTAATGAAGATCGACGACCTTCATCCAGGGATTCTAAGTGCAACAAGCGCTGGTCCATTGGAGAAGTGTCAGGTAATAGCTCAATTGCGGTGTGTAAGGTGGGAATTTCACACTCGATGGGAAGAGTGGCCTCAACCCCATGGACTAAATGAAATGGTGTGAAAGCAGTGGCCATTTTCACGGCTGTATGGTAATCCCATAGAACGAAAAATAATATATGATGCCAATTGGTCTTATGTTTATTAATCATGCACTGCAACATGGTCTTGAGGACCATGTTAACTACTTCGAGCTGTCCATTAGACTGAGGGTAATATGGTGAGGCAAACTCATGGGAGAATCCTAACCAAGATGAGAGTTCGACAAAAATCTCATTCTCGAAATGTTTCCCATGATAGGGGAGTAGTTGGAGTGGAACTCCAAGACGAGATATGACGTGATTAAAGAAAAAATGCGTTGTAGTGTCAGCGGTATTGTTGAAGGTGGGCATAGCTTCAGCCCATTTTGTGAAGTAATTGACTACGGCAACAATGTATTTGTGTCCATTGTTGGATGGGGTATTACAAGTCATGAAGTTGATGCCCCATTTACAAAAGGGGCTAACAGTAATGATTGGATGAAAAAGAGCAGGTGGTGCTTGTGCTTTTTTGGCATAAAGATGAAATTTCTTGCAACGCTTCACGGCATGAATGCAATCGTGAAATAATGTAGCCCAAAAATAACCTACTCAGATGATTTTCTAAGCAGTGGACATTCCCGAAGGATGGACCCCACATGCACTACTATTGCAGTCGTTCAAGACTCTATCAGCCTCGTCAATAGTCAAGCATCGACGAAGTATGGTATCGACCCCTCACCGATATAAGACATCTCTGATGAGGAGATAGAGGAGGCCTGATGGTGAATATGATGACAATCATCTCATGAGAGGTGGTTACTGAACTTTTTGGTTCGGAGGTATACGAGAGGGTCAACGTACCAAGGATCATTCGAAGTGATGTAAAAGAGATGTTCGTCGGGGAAGTCGGTATTGACGCGGGCACTAGTAGTATCTGAGGGGAAGGTCGTGACAAGTTCGGAAAGGATGAGAGATTTCTTGCTCTTGGGTGTTGAAAATTCAATATCGTACTCCTGAAGGATAACGATCCATCGGGAAAATTTGCCATTAATTTGTTGATGGCTGCGCAAGTATTGCATAGGGTTGGAATCTACTACGACCTTAGTTGTGTGAAACAGAATGTAATGACGCAGTTTCTGGACTGCAAGGACTACTGCAAGGGCTAGTTTATCTTCCTGTTTATACTTCAGGGGTGGACCTGAGAGGTTTTTAGTAACACAGTAAATGACATGCTGATGCAGGAGAATCTCTCCATGTCAGCCAGTCATCTAGCTAGCCACATCATCACATGCATTCGAGGATGAAGAGAGGCGCAACCTTCATTTTCAATTTTGAATTTTAATGTAAAATTAAAATGTCTAGGTTGTTGAGCCATAGAGTCATGCCTTTGTGCAGACATAGAGTAGATCGACCTTAAATGTTTGTAAGGATGAGATCTAGATCCGATTTGTGGACTATACATCCCATTCAATGTAATTGAATAGGGTAGGTAGGTTGGAGGGAAGAGCTCTAAGAGCCCCCTCAAGTAAAACAAAAGAGGGAATCTCATTTTGGGAGAGGAGAATATAATAGAAGAGAATATACGAGTAGAGAGAAGAAGAGAGGAGCCGAGACCTTGTTATAGGCCGTGCTCAGGAACACCTTTGTAAATAGGCATGTGCCATTTTAATACAAATAGAAGTAGTTTTTTCTGCATGTATTTTTGTGTTATGTGGATGCCTTGGCGTGTTCTATTTTATGTTGTGAATTCATGTTGTAGATGTATGCTAGGAATTTGCAGGTTGTTTTGATTTTGGGCTTGAGGTTCTTTCTAGTTTCATGCTAGGAGGGCATGACAGAGTACTGCGATCTCTGAATACTAGTGCACTGAAGCACTTCTGAACTCTGCGGATTCAGAAAAAGATGTGCTAGGTGGGCACAGGAACTGGAATCACCAACTTAGAGGAAGACCTCAAGTTTGTTGAATACCTTGGAGGCAAGGCTGTATATGGAAACATGGTTGTAGACAGAATCTATGAGGAGTTGTATAGAGCTCTTCCATGTGGGCATCAAGCATATGCATAGGGATGCATTTAGAAGAACTTTGTTGTGAGTTAAAGGAGAACCAAAATCACTGAGGATTCTGAGAGCTCTTCCAAGTGGGCATTGAGCAAGTACATAGGTGTATAGAAGAGTACAGAACTGTTGGATGTTCTGTGAGAAGACACTCTGCCAGGAGGCAATGAGACAGTGTGTAGGTTGACACAGAGAAGAAGAGAGCTCTGTCGAGTTTTGGAATTTGAAGGAAGAGTCCATTTAGGGATCTTCACAGGGTTGTTGAACACCCTAAAAGACTCAACAAGAGGTTTCTTGAGCAAAGGATAGTGAGGAGGGAATTACAAATTCTCCATCTGCAGGAGAAAGGAAGAAGGATTTATTTCCTTAGAGATCTGAGTGTTTGAGAAGCTCAGGAGAGATAGCACTTTGTGTGTGTGAAGACTTTGTAGAGGCATAGAATTCGAAGAATCCCTTGGGGATTCAAGGATAAGCTCAGGAGGAGTAGTACTTTCAGCGCACGGAGCTATAGCTGCAAGGAATGCAGAGGTCGAAGAACTCTTTGGAGAGTTTAGAGTTCCCAAAGCTCTGGAGGGACAACATTTTCATATACGCATGAGAGAACTCAAAGTAAAGGAGTTCACAGAGGAGAAAAAAAGAAAAGTTTGAGGCCTTGAGAAATTGGAGATTCTTCCAAGTTCCAAAAGAAAGCGTTGAAACTCAAGGGAAGGCATAACAACCGTCCGACCATATTGGGAAGGAGATCTGGACCATTGAAGATTTCACGTCCAGGAGAGAGTAGGAGGAGAGAATAGAAGAGGAGATTGTTAGCCATTGGATCTCACTCAGATACTTGTCAACCATTGGATCGAGTGAAGACACGTGGAGTTTAGCCTCTAGAGTGTGCGTAGAAGATCAGTGGAACGAACAGTGGAGACACTTCATCCAGAAGTGCCAAAACCCTGTCAGTCATTGGATTGGAAAAAAGTTGCTCCAGGTTTAAACCCTCGTAAGAAAAGGATAAAAGTCCCGAAAGGATTGACTTATTGGGATATCGGCGTTCGGGATATCGGAGTTCTCGAGGTCGAGAAGTCGGGAAATTGGTAGCGAAAGTTCTGAATTAGCGAGAGAGAATCTAAATCGTCCATATGAGGGAGGACGCATGTCACGTGATCACTCATTTCAGAGATCCAGGCACTGGGCTCGCAGAGGTGAGTCTCGAAGGAATCAGGGCATCGAAACTTCAGCCATCGTAATATCAAAAATATCGAAGAAAGGAGATCGAAGATCTCCATGGTGAAAATCCCGGAATCAATTTGGGTCGTCCATCTATTGAGACACGTGGTGGAAATTAAGAACCCATCGGTCGTCGAGGTTTTGAGTTGACATAAAAATTGTGTCATTGGGGCATTGCAAGTCATGAAATCTTGAGATTGAATCAGGACTATCCATCTTGAGGGGACACATGGAAATGAGCGAGGCCTTCAGAAAAAATCTTGATAGGAGAGTCCATTGGTATTTCGGGATTCGGAAAATTGTGAATCCTAAAGACGAGACATCTGGATCATTTGATGTCTCAAAATCGCGAGAAGAGATCAGGACCGTCCATCATAGGAGGATGCGTGGAGGAGATCAAAGCATTTGGGATATTTCCTGAAAGGAAAAGTCATCTATCAGGAAATCGGGGTTTGAGAGATCGGGGATTCCGTGGACAAGAGATCCAATACATTTCGACATTCGAAACACTGAATCCTGGAAAAGAGGTATGACTGTGGTCATATAAGGCAAGGTCGCGTGGACCACAAGTCTAGCCTAGAGGGATAATTGAAGTTAGAGAACATTGGGATTTCGAAGTCCAAAACCCTGAAAGGAAGATAAAGCTGCGGTCTTATGAGAACTGGTCACATGGAGTAGGGCATAGCTAGGAGGGGCTAAGGCAAGAAAATCCATCTCAGGAAATCGGTAAATCATAGATTGGGGATTCAAGAGGACAGAGAACTCTTGACATTGGGTATAAAAAAACCTCGAACCCCGAAAGCATATCTTTCCTATTGAGGAAGAGGCAGTAGTCGGACTGTAGAAGACCGTGAGGCAAAAGAGCAGGACATGTGGGTCAATTTTAATAGAGATTCCAGTAGAGAATCGAAGGACCCACTTCGGCTTGGGGTAAAATTTGAACGATCCTTAAGACGAGGAGGTTAGCGCAGAGGCCTTTTCAGAGGCAGAGGGTGTGACTGCGTCACATGCTCATGATCGTCATCACCGATTTGAACGAGAACTCCTGCTACTGAGACAACTGATGCTGATATGTAGCGGATATAGTCGCGATTATAGTCAGGTGAACTAATTAAAGGGGCATTAGACAATGCCATTTTAATATCATCAAATGCTTTTTGGGCATGTTCATCCCAATGAAATGGGATGTCGTGGCATAGCAGGTGAAGGAAACCGTGTGCGTGAGTGGCATAGTCTGGGACAAATCGCCATAGAAAGTTAGATTTTCCTTGTAGGCTTTGGAGTTGACGTAAATTCCGAGGAGGTGGAATTTCTATGATGGCTTGGACTTTGAGGGTCCATGGTAATACCTCTTTGGGAAACGATGAATCCGAGGAGGCACCCCACAGTGACGCAGAACATGCACTTGAGGGGGTTTAGGTGGATGTTGTACTAACGACACTGTTGAAAGATGATCCATAAATCATCAAGATGTTGGGTGTGTTTCTTGGATCGAGTTGTAAGGTCGTCCAAGTATGCGAGGATGATATGATCCAGATCGTGAAAAATGTATGTCATATCCCATTGGAAAGTTTCACCAAAATTCTTTAATCCAAAAGGCATGACAAAATATGCGAAAGTACCCCAAGGGGTAGTGAATGCAGTTTTTTATTGATTGGTTGGGTGGATTTGGATTTGATTATAACCAGAGAAACCGTCCATGAAGGATAGAGCCTCATGACCTGTGCATTCATCGATAATTTGATCGATGAAAGGCGTTGGAAAGTTGTCTTTGGGACATGCATGATTGAGATTGTGAGAGTCTGTGCAGATGCGGATAATGCCCTATTTTTTGTTAACAGGTACAGGGTTGGAAACCCATGATGTATAGGCGATGGGGTAGATGAACCCAGCCATGCATAATTTGTCATTCTCAGCTTTGATGGCTACTGCTTTGGATGGGTGTAGCAGTCATTGTTTTTGACAAATTGCTGTAATGTCAGGCCATGTGTCGATGCGATGTTCAACAATAGAGGGATCAACGCTAGGAATTTCTTTGTATGACCAGGGAAAAATATACTAATTTTCTTGGAAGAGGGTTGTATAGGCGGTGATTTCTTGAGGAGTGCAAGCGACACCAGTGGTGATTTTCTCAACGGTGCGATTTTTGATGGAAATTTCGATTTTGATGGTTGGGAAAATGTTGGCCATGTTGCCTTCTTCAAACGCATCAGGGGAAGGAATGGGGTTGTTGAACCAGTTGATATGCCCTAATGGGATAAAATCCTTGGTTTCGACCACGTATATGGGGTGTTGGTTAGGAGGTGTGGAGGCTTCCTGTGGAAATAAGAACGCTCGGTGGTGTAGCGCATCTAATGGCTAGTCGGGGGTGTTTAACTCTTTGAGTATGTCCTCGTCATAGTAGAATTGGCGGGAATACAAGGGGTCATAAGGAGTGATATTGGTGACTGTCACCGTGTGGATATCCCCTGGTGATGAAGAAGCAGGGGGAAAAATGCAATGATATTGTGATAGTTCACTCAACATAAACCAAATATCAAATTACTAAGGAGTACTCATGGTAGTTGGATGTAAAATTTCCATAGGGAAATGAATGGGAGAATTGGGGGGATTTGGGGGTGAATCCTCGGATAACTCATCCAAGAACCATAGAGGCGTTGGGAGTGTCTCTGGTTTGGGAGAAATGATATGAAGAATCTCTAGTGACGAGGTAAGGTCAACCATCGATTTTGTAGGGGTTTGAATCAGGGTCAATTGGCGTTGCCTGTATTCAATGATCATAGGACATTGGTATGTAAAATGATCTAAGGATTCACATAGAGAGCAAGGGCAGCTCATACGTTCATTGACTAAAGTTGTGATATAATGGATGTCAGTGATTTTTGGTAGGGATTATGTAGCTGGATTGGGTTCGTTCCGGAAGCTTTGGTGTACTGCGACTAATGTCTACCAGAAGCATGGCAGTGTTGGGAAATGGTGTGTATAATGGCCATATTCTGAACATATAGCGCAAGAAAATTTTGTTCGCAGCCCTTTACTACTTGAGTGAGGGGCAGTGGCTACAGTACTTGCTACAGTGGCAAGCGTTGATGGTGTTTGACTGAGTGGAATCAGGTTCCGTAACTCGGGTAGAGATGGGCAGTTGTTGGTTTGGTGTCCATCTTTCTCACATAGTACGCAAGGGGGTTGGACGCACAGGGGAAGTGAAGTTTTGGGCTCCTTCTTCTTTCGCCTGCCCCCAGTTGTGGCAGGGAGGTTAGTGAGTGGGGGTGTAGAGGGTATGGTGGGAGTGAGTATGGGAATCACCATTGGGATTCCTTTCATTTGGGGAGGAAGGAATGGTTGAGGGACCATCTCTGGTGGATGTAAATACCAAACTGGAATTGCTAACACCATATTAGGGAGGGTAAGAATTGTTGCTACTTAGAAAGCTTGTACGCCAGGTGGAGGGTAGAAGAAGGGGATTTGAGTAATGGCTTGGGGAACTATCTCCCAAACTAGGATATGGCCTTGGGGAGAGGTGAAATCGTGGACTGGTGGAGTCAAGGAGTTCGCAGTAGGCTCTTGAGGGGGGAGCTCTATGACTAGTGGGACGTCGGATATGATAGAACCCTCCCTAGGAGGAAGGGTATCCTATATGTCAGTTATGTTGGATGATACAACACATACTTTATTGGAAGGATGAAGGAGTGATGGTGCACCATGGTAAGTTCCTAACAATGATGGGTCTTTGAAAATTCCAGGACCCATTTTGATGATTGGGTATGCGTCATGACTCGTGTGTATGAGAGGGAGGATGTTATCGATGTTGGCAGAAGGGTTAGGCTCGTAATGTGAGACTTGGTCAATGGTAATGATATTATCATTATGGGGGAACATCATCGTTCGAAATATGGAAGAGGCAACTGCCTTCATAGCGTACATGTAGCTATGACTGAACAAAATATTATAATCAAGTGGGGCATTGATAACTTCAATGTCGATGAGAATGGTCTTGCCCCCGAGTTCTACAGGGACATTTTGGAAGAGCCCTTTAGGGGACGATGGTCATCCTTCATAATCTTGTAAGGTAATGGAAGATGGTATGAGTTCGAGGGAACCAAGTTTTTTCCATATAGATTTGGACATAATGCATGTGGATGCACCTTCATCGACGATGCATCGATGAACTGTAATGTTCCGAATTTTTACTGGGATCTGAAAAGCGATCAAAGTGGGAAGGCAAGGTTCTCCATTGTCGAGATCAAATGTGATGAGTTGGTTATCCACGGGGTCGACTGCCCCCAAGGTGGAAAGTAATGATTTCTGCTGAGTGGGACAGTAGGGGATTATGCTAAGTCATCAACCAAACTGTAATTATGAGCCACCCTAGCCTAGGGGCTGTGGACATTCCTGCGCAATGGGATGTGAGGGATGCAAAGAGGTGTTTCGGCAGTAGGGTGAGGGAGTACCAATGGGGTTCCCATTGGTGTTGGATTTTTTTATGGGGGAATGGGAGGAGACTCAACGAGTCCACAATATTGATGACTACGTGTTTGCAGAAGGATTTCTTCCTCACTGGTGAGGAGGATGGTATGATCTCTGGGATTGTTGGGATTGAGATATTGTCCCGACTGTGGTGAGGTATGTTGTGTATCCTATTGGGTGTTTATCACACCTTGGTGTGGAATGGGATTCTGCAACACAACTGGGGGGGTTGTTGCATGTATTTTTGTGGGGCCTGCTGAGGGGCAGGTAGTGTTGGAGGATGTGGTAGATTGCCTAAGTCTTTCAACCATTTAAAATTAGCAATTTGGGGGCAATGATGAGTACAATGACCGAACTAACCACAAAGGGCACAAGGGAAAGGGGTTTTAATAGTATTGTTATTTCTCCCTTGATGCTTGTTGTTATTTCCCCCCTGGGGGTTCTGATTCCCTTGGTTCTGGTTGCCCCCAGTAGGTTGGTTTTGTTGGGGTTGATTCCCGCCTTGGCCTGGGTTGTTATTGTTCCTATTTCTTCCTTTGTTTTTGGCATTATTCAATGGGTGGGTCGGATTTTCTATATTCAGTTGTTTGAAATTTTGATATTGTTGAACGGGAGAGGGTTGAACAAACTTTACCGCAGCGTGAGGGTGTGGGGGTGCCATGGGATATGGAGGGCCAGGAAATGGAAAGTACAAATTCTATGGGAGTTTTGATCCATAAGGGACATAGGAAGGTGTGGTTCTTTCGCTAGTACTTAAAGTATAAGATGAGGTAGAGGGAGTACCAGAATTTGTTTGGATAGGTGGGTGTATTGGGGGTGTTGGCGGTGGCCCATTGATGGGTGGAGGAATAGCAACAAGGTATGGCTATTGATAAGGGGGTGGGGGGTAATAAGAAGTTCCCCCATATGCTGACAAATATTGAGGTGTTCCATACATTGGTGGTGGTTAGGGTTGAGGATTGTGGTGTATGGTATTACTAATCAGACCATCTACTGAGTGAGACATCCCAGGTTTGTCTTGACCGAATGGCACAGTTTTGGGGAGGTCAGGAAGTACTGTGTATAAGTACCCTGATTGTGAATAGATGAGGTCGTATTGTTGAGCCTTATTGATGGATTCCTCTTCGGATTGAGGGAAGGTGGAAGCTACATCTTTGTCGAGGAGAGAGACAAGTGATCTGAGAAACTAGTCAAGACACTATTGTTTGGTGGTTTTAGCTTTGCACAAACTACGTCATCTATGCCACTCATGAATGTGATCAACGATATGTGTGGTTGATGTTTGTTTGAAATTAGAGAGTAGTTCAAGCCCATTGTCATGGCGGATTAGTAATTGGAAGAAGGTAAAAAATGCTTTGGCAAAGGACTCGAAAGTCGCATGGGACCCCAATTTTTCATCTACATACCATTTGGCTAATGGGCCAATGAGTGTGCGTTGAAATAATCATAGTTTGATGGAATCATCCATAATGTTGTTGGAAGAGCACCATAGGTGGAAAGTCATGACATGGTTGGCAATGTCATCACCTACATTTCCTTCAAATTTTGGGATGTCTGAAGGTAGTTTGGTAGGAATTGCAGGCCATGTGGGGTCATGCAATATAGGATCATTTGTGAGTTTTCTTAGATCTAGTATGTTAAGAGAGGTCAAATATGGCATCTGCAATTGGGGGGAGGGGATTAGATCCAACCATGGTGTGAGTGTGTTGTGAACTTGACCCTTGAGGGGGACTAGGTGGGTTGGTACTTCCTCCTTGAGAGGAAGTTGTTCCCCCATTTCTGTGTAAAGGAGAGCGAGTGGACGGAGGACCTCGGGAAGTGGACCCAAGTAATGTGGAACCAAGCAAAGTTGATCCTAAGACAGTGGCACTCATAGGAGTGTGTGAAGGTGGTGCCGATGAGTTGGCAAGACTAGGAACTCCCCCTAAAATAGGAGGGAGGTTTAGTAAGCATCTGGAATGATGAGGGTTATGTGGGTCCCCTATGATGTCCGACTAGCTGAGTGGATGTGTGAAAAATGTGATGATAAAAAATGAACAAGAGCCTTTGTTGCAAATTTTGAACTTTACACAATATATATATCTAAATCAAAATGTAATCAGAAGTGCATCATACATAAAGTGTTTTGAAAAAGAAGCATATATGTGGATAAGTGGGTTTTGTTAGTGTGGGGAATCAAAGAAAACAAATGCTCATGTCCTAAAATACGTAATGTCCTTCCTCTCAATTAGCACTGGACGTTCCAAAAGTACTCAACAGTGGGGTCTGAAGTCACCGAAAGAGAAACTAGTGAAGGATGAAATAATCAATTATAATGAGGGGTAAATGGGGCATATCCCGAAAGAGCTGGTGATATTTCCCAATAGCCACACAAAATCCAATCAAGGTGCAATTGCAGCCCACATTTGCCACCTAGGTAGATGTCCTAAAATTTAGTCAGTAGGTACCTCGATCAAAGTGTGGCATTTAGATTTTCAGCCTAAGAAATGGGTCACGGGCTGGATTCCGTCCAAGAGGTGGGTGCCTCAAGGGGGGACACACAGAACAACTGGACCTCAACCTTCAACCCTTCATGAGTATCTCCCTGCCTTATGGTGTTAGGAACACTTGACTTGGAGGATTTTCAGTTCCCTATTTGAAAACTTCTATTGTTTTGACAATGTAAAAACTAGATAATGGGGAGTTATTTGGATGCCTATCCCTGAAATCCTACCTAGACTAAAAAATTGGTTTTGGCACCTCCTGTGGAAGAAAACTTAGTGAGTTTTAAAAAAAAAAATTAGATGTAGTTTTTTGAGAGATTGGGGGTGTGAACCAACCTCGTTGAAATTAAATGGGAGTGGATAGTTTCATCAAGAAAATTATGGGGTGTTTTGGAATCCCTTTGGAGAAAACTTACTTTGACCTCCACATTTCAAGAAGAAACTATGTGAGTGATAAGTGACTTTTGTGTGTGAATGAGTGAAAGTGTGCCAATGTTTTAATGAATTAGGTGTCACCTTGCTGCATGTGGACTTCGCTTGGTCCTTACAAGTGTTTATTACCTAATTAACTAAGTGCCTTTGGTACAACCTTGCGTAATTCAAAAGTCCCTAGGAAACTAGCATGTGGACATGTGGGTCCTTTACTATTCCTTTAACTCCCTATTGTGATTTAATATAAGAAAATATTTGAAACTATCCTATATTGTGATCATGTGGGCATGTATGGGCCCATTACACAACCTTTAAACTTCCCTAGTGATTTAATCTAAGAAAGTAAATTTCAACACTATCCTATCTTTGTAGCATGTGGGCATGTATGGGCCCATTACAATCCTAAGATGTGTTTGAAAATTAAACTAAGAGGATTTCCAAGAGGGGATGTTGTCCTCTCCTAAAGGTTTTAATCTTTTTAAGGGAGATGAAATTGTCCCATAATCTTTTTCTGATTCTCAAGGTCGCTTGGAAGCATGAGAGAAGAGCATACTAAATGATTGTTATCCAACTTCTAGTCCCAATGCAAGTTTTATGTGATTACAAATTATTTCTAACTTATACTTTTAGTCAAAGCAAGCCATCCACATGGAGAAATGAAAACAAAAAAGGAAGCAATGATTTTAAACCCCCTAAGTGCCTATGTGTTTTGAATAATCCCTTTATATGAAGAGGGAACTAAGTGTGGTGCAGCTTACAACATACATGAAATCACTTTTAAGAAGGTTAGAGACCTTCCCCAAATCACAAAAAACCTTACAATGTGTATTTTTTACATAGGTGTGCAGGTCCCAGAGTAGACAGAGGCACACTTAGCGCCTGTGTGCAGACTAAAACAAGTTTATGGGTGCAGGTGCACAAGACATAACTATAGTTTAGGTGCATGTGCGCACGATGTGCGTCTATGGGCCAAAAAACCCGCGCACAACTGACACACGACCGTGAAAGAAAATTCTAGATGGAATTCTCCCAATTCAACTTGGAATTGGATGTTTTGCAGGTCGGCTTGGGCCAGTTAGTGCACCTGCAAGTTAAATAAATCAAAAGAAGAGCTATAAAAACCCAAATGGGGTAGGAAATTGATACCTTTCCCTAGTGGAATTGCCAATCTGTTGTGCCTCTTTTGTCACCTTAGTGAGAAAAATAGAGGTGCTTGCAAACTTAGTTGGGTTTGCTAAATAGGATAGTTGTAAGGAAAAGGGTTAGAGAAAGAAATATAGAAGAACAACTAAGAATTAAACTACGAAATAAAATAACAACTAAACTAATGAGCATAGGGACATAAGGACAAAAGAAATAATAAGACCCATGTCACCAATGGTAAGGTTTATATCAGTGAAAGAAAACACCAAGAAGAAAGAGGACTATGAGTCCCTTCTTCCTCTAAGAGAGGGCTCTTGGACCCCCACATATAAGCTCTTCTTACAAATTTGAATGAAAATGGTGAAATAATTCTTTGCTAATTCACTCAAGGGGTGAGATGGATTGCCTAGTGTAATGGTGCTAGTATACTCTTAATGAGAATAGAGGATTCCTCAATAGAATAGTAGAAGCATAACTTTTCTATTGAATTCCTTAAAAAATGAAGTCCACCCATGGCCTTTTTATAGCACCTCTTTGAGGTCTTGTGCAACCAGCTTGTAGTGTGTAAAGAGGCTAATTAGGGAATTTTTAGGTCTTTGACCATCCACCCAGTCGGATCTAGTCTAGATTTGAGTGTCAAATCAACTTGGAAGATGAACCAGAAGTGGGTGGGAGGCCAACCACTCTCATAAATCCGTCGTTCTCAGATGTGCACGGATTTTAGCAACCACCATTGTGCATCGGGCGCATGTGCACTTTTCCTACGTCTCTGTTTTGTGCATGTGTGTGCGCGCCCTGTGTAGTCATAGTGCACTTTAATATTGTCACTAGTTGTATAGTTTTTGACCCTTTGGAAATGATTTTGTGGTAATTTTGGTCCATGGGTGACCTCAGAACTATTTGACGATGATGAATTCTTGTAACCATTTGTGGATGAAATTTTAGTGATAACACTCCGGGCCCACATAGTACAACTGTCACCAACTAAGGCGATGGCATGTGGTATTCCTAGAAAGTTCCACATCACCACAGGCAACGTCTTCTGGCCCCACCATGTCTACCCTTTTACTTCAAAACTTCAGGCTTTAGATCTTCAAACTTTGGGAGTTTCAACTCCTTTATGCTCGCTTTTGCCCGGAGCACTTTCTCCTGGAGTTCATGATCTATCAACGTGTGTCCTCCTTCACAATCAATGGATAAGAGTGACATTGTGACTTCATCCTTCAAGAGTTTCAAACTCATATCACTTTCCTCCTCACGAAGTACTTCCACCCAAAGTACACGATCTCTTGACGCATGTCCTTCACAATGGACAGTTGTGATCTACTTTGAGACTTCCGGAGTTTGTCACACTCCACACTAGAAATCCTCCAAAGTGATTTTCCTTTTCCTTCTTGGAAAAGAATCTAACGAATAGGCTCTTTTCCTTCGATATATGGTGTAGATCTCCTTCAGAAGTTTATGCCTCAACACGCTCCACTTCTGTCGATTGTCGAACTCCAAAAAGATTCCAGGATAACCTTCCTGCATCTTTTAAAGATCTGACGGTCGTAAATGACTCTCCTTTTTCCCAAACATATCCTACAGCTCCAACACACCAAGTGTTGATCTCTCTCTCCCTGTGGTCAAATACCACGCCGATTGTAGTTTTATTCTACTACTACTCCTCCTGAGCTTCGTAACATGACCAAGTAACCCCTTGGCACTCATAAACATTCTAAGGTTCGAAATTGGTTCCATCCGAACACCATTTCCACTCAAAACCTTGGGTCCAAATCCCACTTATCCAGCCCATCCAGGCTCATATTTGAAACCATGTCTCTGATACCATATTGTAACATCCCCGACCATCAACCCCATTATCGGGAAACACTACTACGCAAAACATTCTCATACATATATATATAAATATAACCTGCATATTAAATCAAATTAACCAAACAATACATAGTAATCACAGGATTACTGCTAACATATAGAATTAATAGAATTAACAATAAATATCATTGCAACTGAATACATGATAATATTACAAGCATCACATATATGCATTTTAATTGAAATTAAACACATAATGATACTTATCTTTGAAACTGTAGTAACTCCACCAACTACATGCAAACCTTCCATGAACCTCCCATCCTTAGACCACACTACTCATCAAGCTCAGCAGTGGGTCACCCCCGAGATGGGACTAAGCTCCACCCAAGGCAAGGGAATCCTAGACTAGGTTGAGGTTACAAGAAAACTACATAGTGCAGCCAAAAGGATTATCTACAGGAGCCTTCTTATGCCCACTACTCAGAGAATCTCATTCCCAACATGCATGTTCCACCTGGGAGTATACACCTTCACAAGAAAAATCCATCGGTGCTTCACCTGCCTCTCAGGGTCTTGGCAACAAACCGGATCATGAATTCTCGGAGCTCTATAGCTAGTGTTGGACTCTCTCTAGGAGAAAACCACTTCCCAACAGACTCTCTCACCTGGATAGAGCTTCTCATAGGCCTGAAAACCTGGTTCTTCAACCACTTTCGACTCAGCTCCAACAAGGTACAGGTGAAAACAATGGTAATGGGTCAACACCACTCAGGAAAAACAAAAGGCTGCAACCCAAGAATGGTTCAGGGACGAACTCAGATCTACAAGGGTGGATAAGCTGGGTTCACAGGACACAAAGGAGACACGACTCAGACCATGGGTTTTCCACTGTTTTTCAGAGTTGCATGACAAAGAATCAATGTAGAGGTCGAACAGAGATTCTGATGGTTCAGACGGAGGATGCATCAACTTCTCAGGAAAACATCACAGGTTGGCCTCACGGTTTCGGGTTTCAGAGCTACGTGAGGTATGCAGAGACTAGACACAGAGACCACTCAGTTCAGATAGAGGATGGGGGAATGGAGGATGAACCCCCATCATGTTTCAATTATTGGGTTAAATTGCATGTGCCTGGGCCGACACATGTCGCCCATGAAGCTGCATGCACTCCATCAAGTATGTGTTTCCTTTTCTAGGAACTTAGAATAAAAAACATGTCTTTCACATAGATTTGGAATAATAATAAATTATTAATCTCAAGGACTTAAGCACCTTACCCACCCTATGGAAGCTTAGTCCCCCATCACTCTTTCTCCATGGTCAGTCTGCATGCAATGATGTTTAATATTTATTAATGTTCTGCATAATTACATATACACAACCTCCTAGCCTTTAACACTTAGGCTCTCTGACCTAATAAACACATAATCCCACCATCTTATCAATACTCGGCTCACCAACCTACAAAACATGATTACAATTCATAATATAACTAGGGCACTACCAGGGGATATTACAATATATATATATATATATATATATATATATATATATATATATATATATATATATATAACATGAGGATTAATAAACATGGGTCATAGTTAGGATTTTTTAACAAATTTGAAGCTTAGGTGAAATCTTCAAAGGCTTTGTGACTCAATTATTAATTTCATTTCCAACCCTTTGCACCACCACTTTCCATAAGTCCTTAGGACAAGACTAGAAAGAAAAGTAAATAGTGCCCAACTACACATACAAGGTGAGAACAAGTGAACAACCTTGCCTAATGGATGAAGATAAGAAAACATCATGAAATTTTCATTTATTGATGGATAAGAAAGGAGAGGATTTTTCCAATAGGGTATCCACAAAACTAATGAAAGAAGAGAGAAAGTCGAACATTTGACCTAAGACTCAAAATAAAAATTCACTCAACCCAGACATATTCTTGCTTGAAGTGAATCTTGACAAAAAAAATCTAAGCTTGTGTGATCTCATTCCATGCTTTCCCAAACAACAACATTTTCCACAATGTATCAACCATGCATAAATCATATTTATTATGTTTGAATAGTCTTAGGAAAAATATGCTTGATATGAAGATCCAAGGATTTGTCCAAAATATTGTATGAAGTATTAAGAAGAGAAGTTAGCCTTCAATTCATAATCAAAGGTTCATGCCACTTGGAAATAAACTTGACAAAACCATGGTTAATACTCATCCCCAAATAATGTTTCCTAAGATATTATCTTATTAACGTACATGTAGTAGATCAAACCCAATAAATTCCCATGTGAAGTTATAAAACTCACATGGGAAATCATCAAGACCAAGTGCTTTATCATTAGAGATCTCACACAAGTAAACAAATAACTTATCCATAGATAAGTCTTGGTCACAAGCCAAATTTCATTCCTTTGTACCTTAACTAGGAGAACAATGAGGCAATGTTGGATGTCAACCTCACTCTCATCATGAGGCCCTACAATTGAAATATTGATGAATATTGATTTATAAATTATTTATCAATTAGATTTGGTTAATCACATAAGCATTCACAGTATTGGAAAAATCCATTTTTCCACTATATTATTTATTATATAAGGCCTAACTCCCATTTTAAGCAAGTGAAAATACAAGCACCTTTCTCCCAATGAAATCCATCGTAACTCAAGCTATTGAAAATATTAATTTTTTGTGCTTGGATTTCTTCATAAGATGGGACAAATTGAAGGACATTAGAAATATCTCAACCTCCTCCAAAACACCTTAGTTCTAGTGACAACAAGTAAGTAGATATTGTCGCCCATAACTAGATAAAAAGGCCATAGTTAGAAAAATCACATTTTTACACCATGTAATCCACCCATCCTCTCCACAAGGCCAAGGTAATCGCTTCCAAAAAATATGGATTCATGTAATATATCTAGGGCTCCTCCTATAGGAAATATTCATATTATATCACATTCTATGCATGCACATCTTTTATGCTTGCCAAGAGATGACAAACCAAATAGTTCATGGTAAAAATAATCACCTTTGAAGGATCCTCTCTTGCCCCTTGAAAAGATTATTCTATGTGATCCATAAATTAGTAGAACCATGGAATTGATATTGATTATGGTCATAAAGCCTTATATGGGACTTGAAGGTTTATTTTGGATTTTGTTTTACCAAGAAACACCCTCACAAGTAGCATTTATTTTTCCTTATCTTGATCTTGATTTTCTACCATATTAAAGTTTCACATATATAAGCCAAGGAGCATATGAAAGTTGATCAATTATTGAACATAAAAAATATTATCTCTCACATATATATATATATATATTTATTGGTAATACAAAACCTTAGTGAGCTTTGTAATAGTTTTATAAACAAGAGTATTTTTATGATGGTAATGAAACATATTGCATATTTTTACTTATCAATTGTAAAAATATTAATCCACATTATTTAGATGACTTATTTGGATTATAATAATAGAGGTTAATCCTTTGTATCAACTAAGAGCACTAGAGTCCTTCCCACTCATGTTCTACACTACACTACCCATTTGGCATAAAAAGCTTGGGCTTGCATCCATTTTAATGATGACCAAGTTTTCAAATTCATAAGGAGTACACTAGAGATCTTAGTTGACCATGTGAAACACTTTATCATTATTGATTCATAATGAATTGTCCAAGGTATTTTCCACTTTATTATTATTGATTCATATTGATTCATAACTCCAAGGTATTTTCCAAGTGTTGATAAGAAAACTTAGAAAGAACCTAAATGTTTTCCAACCTCAAAATTCATTCATTAAGATTTGTTACAAAGATTTAGACAAGTCCAAACTAACCTTTACAAAGTTTTTATACCCCACCAAAAAAATGTACTAAAACATTTATGGGATATCAAGGTGGAAAACCCACCTTTCTTATCAAAATTATTTGAGTGAACACATTTATCACATTACTAAACAAGTGTTTCATAGAAACATAGTCCCTATCCGGTTGAATTGGGAATAAATGCACATAGATGGGGAAAAAGTAGCGGAGGTAGAAGTAAACTGTAGCAGATACGTGGCAAGTAGCATGAAGCACAAGTGGTATACATGCAGGAAATGACACGTGGCCTATAGAGCCCCATTTAGTTTTTGAAACTATATAATCCATCTTGCTATGTTCAAAATTTTCGTTCCTACCTTGCATGTTTTATCTCTTCAATGTATTTATGAAATTCATTCATAATGATTTTTGTATACTTCCAACTGGTTAGAGTTAAGTACAATTTTCATAGATCATTTGTCTTGTGTATCTCTATATGTGACAGGACAAATAAATTTATATGCATATCAAGAGAAAAAGATATGCATGAGAAAAAGATAAAACACATAAGACACATATAAAGTTACATTCAAATTAAATAAACACAATTTCTTGACATTCAACATAGTTGAAGATAAACATTTCCGAGCACATAAATATAAAAGGAGATAAAAATAGTTTTATTTGAAATATATCAAAAAATAATATTGTCTATTACATAATCCTAGAAATTTAAATGCATTTGTCATATAGACTAGGATTGGGAATCCCATAGACCATAAGATAAATATGTACAAGAAATAGGACTGCAAACAAAAGAAGTGGGCGACGGTAGAGAGCAATACCTGAAAAAAAGAAATTGGAAGGTATTGGTCTTTCACTAAACATTTCTATTTAAAAAGGTGGAATAACTGGATTGATAAACAACGCAGGATGTGATCAGTATAGACTTACAGTGATGGTACATATCACCCCTTTTTCTATTTGTTTGTTGATGCCCTTTTATTGTTGTCGTCAATGGCTACTGGAATCGTGCCAACTTCCTATTGCCTTTCATCAACGACCTGCTCCATTGCCCTTTGGACCCATTATTCAATTTAGAGGGGGCCACATTGATCTCATTCCATGTTTTTATGTTGAACAGTTCCTTTTCTAATTCCCTTAGATCGATAGAAAGATTATGCAGAGCCTGATCAATTGATTCATTTTGTACCGAATAGTTGACTATCCAGTTGTCCACGTCATCTTCACCATATTCAAGGATGTTATAAAACTTTTCTAAAGACAACCCCTTAAAAATTTCAACTTGTTTATTAAAGGCTTGCTTAGTTAAGGGAAAGGAGTTAATGATTAAGTTGGGGTTTTGGACCTTGTTGGTCCTTCTGGCTATGTCTATTTCGGTTAGCTTTCTGAATAATTTTTCTTTCTTTGATATGGCTTGTTCACATTATTGGAAAATGAGATGCAGGTTCTTCACTTTCTCTTTCCAGCATGCATTTAATTGAGTAATCCGGTTTTGGGAGGAGATATCTTCTTGTATTCTTCTCATTTCTCTCATGTTATTGGCATGGGTGCCAAAAGGGATGACCGTGTCTAAATAGAAACATTCTTCATTTTTTCAATTCGCCTGCAAATGTTCGTGCAAAGCATGTTCCCTCATTCCAAGGGAAGCCATACAGTGTGATGTTTCACAGGCCTCAATAATTAGTTCCATTATTTTCTTGATATTCTTCTCCACATATCCTCTACATGATGCGAGGAGGCTGGAGGATCCTTTTAACTTGGCTGCATGGATGGCAGGCATGGCTATTACTAAAGGACTGGAAAGCAATGGCATAGGAATCAAATATTCCTCCAATTCCTTGACTCGGTCCTTCAATATGGCATTATCGGCCTCAATTCCTCAAATGGAATTATCAAGAGCATCTCTAGTTTCTCTGTGAATTTAGGAGATTTGGGACGACCACATGTTCCCAAGGTTAATCTCTAAACGAGATTTACCTTTCTTATTTTTTACATCTCTCTTTTCAATACTTAAATTTTTAGACTCACTGTAAAAAACAATGCTCTGGAATACGAAGGATTAATCTTCATCAAAATTTCTGGTCTTAACTATTTCCATTGGGTGACTATGTTGGATCGTGTGTCCGGGATGATCAAGGTTGTAGAATGCGCTATCCAAATCAGTCTTAAGTTCCATGTTCTCACTCTCAATTTTGGGCTCTTTTGCCTACCCTAAATTTTTTTTTCTCATATTCTTCACAGGAAGCTTGTGAGAAATATCAATTTTAGTGCGAGGAGGGTTGTTATCTCCTCCCCCGTTTGAAGAATTCTGGGTTTCTTTCTTACTGGGGTGGTCCATTGGAGAGATGCTCTGGGATTTCATACTTTTGGGAGTGGTATCTAGGGATTGAACACTCTTCTCATCGGGGCCTTTTCCCCATTGCTTGTACAATTCAGTGGTTCTTTGCAATCTGTCTAGATTGTTGACATCAGAAGCAGGAGTGTTATCGTCAATGTATTTGTTTTGTCTGAGGTGTCTCTGGAAAAAAGAAATTTTGAGGCCAACTACAAGTAAACGTTCTAAAAAAATACCATTAGGGTTGAACCCTCTTATCCTTTCAACATATCTTAGGTTCAAGTTGTTGAAATGGGCTGCGAATTCATCAATTTTGTTGACATTCCTCAACATGAAGTCCCCGACTTTCCAAGGCAGAGGAATTAACTATTTTTTTCTCTTCTCGTGGAATAGATGTAACTAGTAGTTGTATTGCCTTGTTATTTATGTAACAAACATTCTGTCCGTAATGTGACATGAAAGGAGAATAGGTTTTCATTGGAGCCAAAAATCCTTATCACACTACAATTCTCCATTTGTTCAAGAGCCCCCTTGTCCAAAAACTTAGTTTCCTAGTCATATATGAGGGGGGAATCATTTCCTAATAATAAAACTTTGAAAATAGTGACAAAGTCATTAAAAAGATCATAAAAACAGTGGGAGGTATTGTGCCTCCATAAGGCCTAGTACCAGAAGGTTACTGGGTCGAATTCCTATTTTACCTTCTTGGACAAAGACAGTTTTGGAAATGGACAACAATACACTATCGCAAAAACCATGTAGGATGACATATAAAATTTCTTCTCCTTTTTGAAGCTTGACAATTGGGAACATATTTAAAGGGAAATTAGCTTCCCCCAATAAAAAATGGCTTGTTCCTTGACTCGAAAATACAAAATATAAAGAACCATGTGGGAAATAGTTGTTGTGGATTCATGTCCTATTATTCTTGTAAACAGACATGCAATTTCCCAGAATGGATTTCTAAATGAACTAACCTGCAAGCTTATGATATCTTCAGGAACTTCCATCGGGTCTTCCAAGAACTCGGGAAAGAGGTCCAACCCGTTATTATTCTTTCTTAGGAACTGCTTGGAGTCTTCTCCTCTGAACGTCAATGTTGGATTTGATAATATTAACATCCGGAAAAAGACCTGAGGTGACAAAGAAACAAGAGAGTGGTCCTCCAGTGGAATAATTATTTGGCCTGAAATATATTTATCGGTGCACCAAGACACCAGCTCCTTACAGTAAAAAAATTTAGAGACACATCCTGCACGAGCAATTTTAGAGGTTCAAATTATTTTTTTCTGGGTGGAAGGGGATGAGTAGTAAGAATATGCCCTGGACAACTAGAATTTCTGGTCCTCGCACTTGAATATGTTCATTGTATCTCCACATAATTGCTATCGAGCTAGTGCCATAAGATTATGAGAATTTCTTTTTTCTCCAGACAATGCTTGAACTGAACAGTTTGAGGGGATCATATAACCCTCTGCAAATGTTGGTTCAATGCGTGTAAATGGGAATTCTCCTTGAGCCTTTCACTCATTAATGAAAATCTCTATGAGTGTTGCATGATGAGCTGTTAGTAGTAAAGCTTACTTATTGCATACTTAGAAGTGTGAAGGTGGCAGGTATGGTGAAGAGCAATTAAGGATTAGAGGTTTTGTGAACACGCCAACCGGATGACACGTGAATGACATTCCATAATGTTTGAAATTAGCACTCGGAAGGGATAATATAACCCTCCACAAATCTTGGTTTAATGCGTATTAATGAGATATATCATTGAGCCTTTCTCTCATTAATGACAATTTATACGATTCTTGCATGATGAATTGTTAGCATGAAAGATTACTAATTGCATATTTAGAAATAATACCATATATATATATATATTAATGTTTTTATAAACAATTTTTTATTATAAATAAGTGTGAAGGTGATGGGGATGGGGAAGAGAAATTAAGGAATGGCCAAGTATGAAAAGCGGTTGGATGAGATTCAAAATAGGGTTACAGGGCATACTCAGGAGAGGTGAGTGTCCAACGGTCAAATTGTATGTCTCAGAAATTTTGACTGCAAAACCCATAAAATAGAAGAGGGCATGATGGGGTAGTCCAGCGACCAGTTTGTATATTTGCAGAATTTTGGGAAAGTGGCTAAGTATGGAATAGGGAAATGGTCGGTCGAAATTGTTTTCGAAATTAAGGATTGGAGGTTTCATGAACGGGCCAACCTGTCGACGCGCGAACAACATTCCATGATGTTTGAAATTAACACTTAGAAGGGATAATATAACCCTCCACAAATCTTGGTTTAATGTGTATTAATGGGAGATCTCCTCAAATCTTGGTTTAGCATTAAAGATTACTAATTGCATACTTAGAAATAAGACCTTATATATATAATAACAACAACAATAATAATAATAATAATAATAATGTTTTTACTATAAATAAGACTCATATATATATATATATATATATATATATATATATATAAGTATGAAAAGAAATTGGATGGGCTTGAAAGTAGGGTTGCAAGGGATATCGAGGAGAGGTGAGCACCCGACGATAAAATTATATGTATTTATAATATATATATATATAATAATAATGTTTTTATAAACAATTTTTTACTATAAACAAGTGCGAAGGTGACGAGGATGGGGAAGAGCAAGTAAGGAATGGACAAGTATGAAAAGCAGTTGGGTGGGTTTAAAATTAAGGTTAGAGGGAATTCTCAGGAGAGGTGAGGGCTCAATGGTCAAATTGTATGTCTTGGAAAGTTTGACAGCAAAAGGCATAAAACGGAAGAGGGCATGATGGGGCAGTCCAGTGGCCGGTTTGTATATTTGTGGAATTTTGGGTGTTGTTTGCAACTCACAGAATAATAGAAGGGAAATATTGAGCCCTCATGTTTAGGAACCCGCAATTGAAAAAATTACTAAGTATGGATTAGGGAAACGATCAGTTTGATTCATTTTCACTAATATATTAAAATTTGTAATAGATATCCCATTTCCTAGCAAGATCTTTTCTGCATGTATATCACGAAATTATAGGTGATGTTTGTAGGCCGTGGAACAATGCAAGGGAAATATTGAGCCTACTTGTTGGGTAACTCGCAAGAGAAAAAGTTGGTAAGTATGGAATATGGAAACAGTTGGTGGGATTTGTTTTCGCTAATATATTGATATTATTCGTGGGATACGTGGGATTCTGGAGGAATGGTGAGTTTTTATAATTAAATCTCAATTATTGCATACTTGGAAAGAAGTACGAAGATGGTAGGCATAGGAAACAATGATTAGGAATTGGATATTTCATGAACCCACCAAACCGACGATCCGTGAAAGAGATTCCAAGAAATGGACAAGTATGGAAAGAGGATGCACGGGCTTCAAAATGGGGTGACAATAGTTCTCCAGGAGACGTGAGGACCTGGAGGTCAAATTGCAGGTCTCAGAACTTTTAATTGAAAACTGTGTAACATGGAATAGGGTATGAGGTGGGAGTCTGACTGTAAATGTTTATATCGCATAAGTTTGGGTGGTGTTTGTAGGTCACAAAACAATGGAAGTGAAATCTAGAGCCCTCCTGCCCAAGAATCCATGATCGGAAAAGTGGCTAGGTATGGAATGGGGAAGCGATCAGTCAGAATTGTGATATAAAAGAACGAGTGAAAATGTGAACCCGTGTGTCTACCAACCCGCACATTTAGACATTTTTGGGAAAACGACTAAGTAACCAAAAAGAGAAAGTAGAGGGGAAAAAGAAATGGGAATTTGGTTAAGTATAGAATAGGGAAAAGAAGGGCTAATATATTAAAATCTGTAATAGATATCCCATTTCCTGGCAAGATCTTTTATGCATGTTTCTGGAGAAGTTGTATACTTATTTCATATACTTGGAAAGAAGTCTAAAGGTGGCAGGCACATGAAACATTGACTAGGAATTGGAAATTTCCTAAACCCGCCAACTTGACCATCTGTGAAAGAGATTCCAAGAAATGGCCAAGTGTGGAAAGTGGTCTGACAAGCTTTAAAATAGGGTGAAAAAGGTTCTCAAGGATATGTGAGGCCTCGACATTCAAATTGTATGTATCGAAACTTTTGAGTGAAAAATGTGTAACAAGGAAGAGGGGATGATGTGGGAGTCTAGAAGTGAATTTGTATATCATAGAATTCGGAGTTGTGTTTGTAGGTAACATAATAATGGATGTGCAATTCAAAGACCGCATGTGCGGGAACCCGCGATCAAAAAAGTGCCTTGGTATGGAAAGGGGAAGTGCTCGGTCGGAATCGTGATATAAAATCATGAATAAAAATGTGAACCCATGAATACGCCAACCTGCGCAACAAGACATTTTCTAAAAAATGACTAAGTAACCAAAAAGAGAAAATATAGGGGAAAAAGAAAGGGGAATTTGGTTAAGTATAGAAGAGGGATCAAAATAAGGGGATAAAAGAGTGGGAAAATGGAAAAGCGGAGGGAAATTTTTGTAAGTGGGAATTGGTCTCAAACAAGCCCCATTGTTGCAAAACCATCATTTTCTAGTCCAATATTTTATCCACTTACTAGTTTTCTATTGGGCTTGTACCATTAAAAAGGGTGTGAGCAAATTCTTTGTTGAAGATTTTTTTTTATTGCAACTTGTGGGAGTAGTTGTGTTCTTGATACATTCTTCTGTGACTTTGACATATTATCTTAAGCATTAAACTTCTTGCATGATGGTTTGTTAGCATTAAAGCTTAATAATTTCATATCTAGAAACAAAAATGACGATCTTGAATTTTAATATAGTGGTTGATTTCATTGTCCCATTTGACTTCAGCCACCATAGATATGTTGTTGTTATTATTATTATTATTATTATTATTATTCGCGAAGAAGAAATTTGGTAATTTCATTAATAAAGTAAAAATTGCTCAAATAGAGGCTAGGGGATAGACAACTAATAAAATGTTTCCTTTTGGAGTAAAGGAATCAAGGAAGCGAAAGGGAAATAAGAAATCATTTGATGAGCAAGGTTGAGATGAAAACAAATTTTCTAGGGCGGGGCCTTGACTTCTGCATCATGAATTAGTGTTGCTATGTTCTATATGCATTACGAATAGAATTGAATGTTGGTTTGAAACTGTCTTAAATTAATTTTTGTTTCCATAGAAGCCTAATGGGATCGACACAATGCATTGTCATATAATTTTTCAATGCTCCATATTAGATCAAATTACTTGAGCCAATACAATATTCAAGAACTATGAGACTATCAAGCCATGCTAACCAGAAGAGGTGTTAAATCCAAAAAAGAAGCAACAACTAAGATTCCAATGAAATTTTTTTAATAGTAAATCCATAAAAAAAAATACTAGGAAGTGTATATTTATCCATAGAAATTGGACTGATTTATTTGCACTGAAGAATTGAACATATTTGTCATAAATACAATTACATGATCTACAAAAGAAAAGAAAAAGAAACATGCATACAATTTTGTGTTGTTCCTCTAGTGGGACAACATGAAGGAGTCATCGGGATGCTCTTCAACATGCATATAAAACTCATTACCATGATTTTTTTAGGAAGTCCTTGCAGTTTTCTCCTCAGAAGGTCAATGTTCATTTTCGCAATCTCAATATCTTATGAAAGACCTAAGGTGACAAAGAAACCGAAGAGTGGTTCCGCAATGGAATAATTATTTTTCTTGAAGTAGGTGAACAACACTCTTGCTCCTAATGCTGGCAACCTAGAGACATGGCAAGGAGCCACTAAATTGTACAAATAATAGGGAAAAGGCCTTGACAAGAAGAGTTTCCAATCCATGGCTGCCACTGCCAATAGCACATCATCTCGAAGTATTTCTCCAACGACCCACCCGAGCAAGAAATAAACCCATAATTTTTCAAATGCAGGAGGCCATAAGAACCCATCCTCGTGGTAAAATGGATAGTTCTCACAATGTTCCCATGAGGAAGAAGATGAAAAAAATTGTAGGTAAAGCAGAAGAGATTGAAACTGAAAGTGAGGACACACCAAGAGACCACCTTCTCACAGTTGAAGACTTAAGGGACACAAACTGCATGAGAAATTTGAGAGGTCAAATTAATTCATTCTGGGTGGGAGGGGACCAAGAGACCCCCTCCTTATAGGTAAAGTCTTTAGGGACACAGACTGCATGAGCAATTCCAAAGGCCCAAATTAGTCCATTCTAGGCAGAAGGAGATGAGAAGTAGGAATATGCCTTGCACCAGTGGGATTTCTAGTCCTAATCCCCTAAGATGTTAATTGTATATCTAGAGAACATGAGAAAATAATTATTTGGATTGAAATATATCTTTGGGAGCATCAAGAGACCATTTCCTTACAGTGAAAGACTTCATCCCAGAACAGGCTAATTTAGGCCTCTATAATTCCTACTCTCGAGCTGCAAAGAAGATATTGTGTTCAACATCAGTTTCTTTTCTAAAACCCCTTCCTTTGGTCTTGTTAGGGCCACCATCGTCGATACGGGAAGTGGCCCACATTATGGTTTATTTGAATTTGGGTGTAGGAGTGGGATCATTGTATACATTTCCATCATCCATCGTCGTATCATCATCCATGAGATCATCATCTTCCATCTCGAAATCAATCACATCAACCTTTTCCCCAGCCATCAATGCAGGCGGGCGGCTTGTCTGAGAAGGCAGGGTTACCTTTGAATTATTTGGCTTGAAATATATCTCTCGGTGCACCAAGGGACCATATCCTTTTTTCCTCCTAGGCAGAGGGAGATGAGTATTAAGAATATTCCCTGGAGCACTGAAACTTCTAGTCATCATGCCCAAAGGTTTTTACTGTATCTAGACAAAACTGTTGTCGAACTGCTGCCATAAGTTAATGATAATGTGTGTTTTCTTCAAATCATGTTTGAAATGAACATTCAGAAGGGATAATATAACCCTCATAAAATCTCGGTTTAATGTGTATCAATGGGAGATATCCTCAAGCCTTTCATTGATCAATGACAATCTCCATGGTTTGTGCGTAATGAGCTATTACCATTAAATCTTACTAATTGCATATTTAGAAAAAAGTGCAAAGGTGGCGGTGATGATGAAGAGAGATTAAGGATTAGGGATTTCATGAAGCCACCAACTGGAAAACGCGCGAAAGAGATTGTGTGATGCTTGAAATGAACACTTGGAAAGGATAACACAGCCCTTCACAAATCTTTGTTTAATTTGTATTAATGACAAATCTGCTCCAGCCTTTCCTACATTAATGACAGTCTTAAAGTTTCATGCATGATGAGATATTGGAATTAAATATTAATAATTTCATATCTAGAAAGAAGTGTGAAGTTGACGGGGATGGCGAAGAGCGATTAAGCATTGCACATTGTGTCAACCTGCTAACCCACAAAAGAGATTCCAAGAAATGGCCAAGTATGGAAAGCGGTCTATTGGGATTCAAAATAGGGTCACAAGTTATACTTAGGAGACATGAGGGGTCGATGGTCAACTTGTATGTCTTCTAACTTTTTACTACAAAATGTGTAACATGGAATAGGTCACAGTGACGTATTTCGATGGTCAAATTGTATATCATGGAATTTCAGGTGTTGTTTGTAGGTCATAGAACAATGGAAGCTCAATGTTGAGCAAGTTTGGCCAAGAACCGACGATGGAAATAGTGGCCAAATATGCAATGGGTAAGCAGTTGGTCAGACTTGTAATATAAAAAAATGAGACATACGCAAAGCAGGGCATATTGATGGGCTTGAAAACAGGGCCACAAGTTCTACTCAGGAGACGTGAGGGCCCGATGGTCAAATTGTATGTATCCCAACTTTTGATTGAAAAATGTGTAACACAGAACATGGGACAATGACGAACTTCGATGGTCAATTTGTATATTGCGGAAATTTGGGTGTTGTATATAAAAGTATGAGACATTCAAAAAAATGACTAAGTAACCAGAAAGGGAAAGTAAACGAGAAAAAAAGGGGGGATTTGGTTGTCAATTTGTAGATCGACGAAGTCTGGGAGTTGTTTGCAAGTGGCAGAACAATGGAAACGTAATGTTGAGATCGCCTACCCGGGAACCTGCGATCCAAAACATTTGTTGAATATGGAATGGGAAAGAAGTTGATTGGATTCATGATATAAAAGTATCAGTGGAAATCTGAACACATGAATCCGCCAACTTGTGCACCTAGAAATTTTTCGAAAAACGACTAAGTAACTAGAAAGGGAAAGAAGATGGAAAAAAGAAAAGGGATGGCAATTTTGGGAAGTAGGAATTGGTGTAAGAAAGACCCATTGATTCTCTTAACAATACTATAAAGTGAATTAAATAGGTCAATAGGTTCTTTAGACAAGGAATACATAAAGCAAGCCATGCTTATAGCTTCCAGGATATGTTTGCATAAGAGAAGCATCGAAAAGCCACAGGAAAATTAATTTTTGGGATGTTTTTGGGATGTCAACTTCACCAAAAGTATAACAACGATGAATTTGAATTTGAATTTTTTGTGGTTTATATGATAGTTTCATTAGAATTCACATAGTATATATCCTTTTATTTCAAAATATTCCCGAAGATGAATTTTTCTAAGTTCATCGATCAATTAAAAGTGCTAAAATGAGCCACATACTACATTTTTGTTAGAGATATTATATTAAAAGGAAAAGTAGGTCCTGTATATTCTTTAAGATCGTAGAAAAACCACCAATATCCTAAATGTATCATTAATTTTCCAGAACAAAGCATACACCCAAGAGCCAAGGAAACACCAAATGTATTGAAAGTCGAGGCACAAGGAAACGCATGAAAAAAAAAGGCGCCAAGTGAGATCCCAAAAGGGTCCATAAAGAAGTACGCATCGACCTATGCATCAAACAATTTCATATAAAAAAAAACACATGTGAAATTCGTTTTCTCTTACATGTGGTAGATGTTCCCATGAGAAAATAATTGGGCTCATGAGATATGAACAAAAGTGTGCCAAACACAAGACAACAAAAAACCAATGGATATTCGACATTGTATCCCATCTATAACCAAACCCCCAAATGGGAAACAAGAAACTTGTTGATTACTATTTTACCATGAATCAAGATCACTATGGACATTTGTTTCTCATAGTGACATGTTCTATCACTACCAGTTTTAACAATGCCAAATTTCCAATATTATTGGAAATGCTTGATGGTTCTGCTCGAAGGAGCAAGCCATTTTGACGGTTCAAAGAATGCGACTGATTTATTCACAGCTGGATACTTTGTATGGGGTTTCTTCTCATGCTTCCCATTTCTAGACTAAACAATCTTATTCACTTCCTGTTCAATTTGCCATGACACTACAAAATTCTATTCATATCCTCATTGGGTGGCATGGACAAATACACATGAGATTTTTTCGTTTCCTGCCAACACAACATCACTATGTACATTTTCTTTTGATAGTGTCATGTTCTATCACTAGCAGTTTTAACAATGCCAAATTTCCAATATTATTGGAAATTCCTGATGGTTCCGCTCAAAGCAGCAAGCCATTTTGATGGTTCAAAGGATGGGCCTAATTTATTCATAGTTGGATACTTTGTATGGGGTTTCTCCTCATGGTTCCCTTTTCTGGATTGAACAATATTATGAGCTTTTTGTTCAATTTTCCATGGCACTGCAAAATTGTATTCATATCCTCATTGGGTGGAATGGATAGATACACATGAGATTTTTTGGTTTCATGCCACCGCTTGATATGATTTTTTTTTTCCAGCCGATATGTAGTATTTCATTTTCCTCATTTAAGGTAAATTTTATATGGACCCAAAAGTCATGCAACATGTAGACACTATTTTCCTTTTTCTGTAGGTATACTTCATATCGTAATTTTGCTAACCCAGGAAGCACATCTTGTAGCATAGGCTGTCTAATTGTACAATGTACGATTGTGTTTCCCATGGTTCAGATGGCAACATTGAGGTGATGTCTATATATGTAAGTCATTTTTTACTGCATCATAGACAATCAATTGTACCATCATTTATGAAATCAGAGCCATAAACATGACAGTTGAATTTGGCACATATAGGCTCAAAGGGGGTCGTGTACGCATTCGCTGCAACCAAAACACCCTCAACCTGGGTCCATGAACATAGTAGTTAATATATTGAACAATATAATATACAACTGCACAACAACAAAAAAACTGCAGAAAATTGGGAAGGCAATTCGTATGAGAAAAGTGAGGATGGAGTTGTCGATGTATACACACAATAGTTGTCAAGCTAGTTAGTTTCTTGAGATCCAATACTATGTCTATTCACAATTCTGTTACAAATGTTGCTTGAGTTGTGCAAAAGATCCTTCCTTTAACATCTCTTTTCTTTGTTATATTTTTTAAGAGAATAAGTGGAAATTTTCTTTTATGCAATTGTTGTTCCATTGAGGAAAACAAATTTGAATAGATGTCGAACAATTGTAGCTGCAACATGGAACAATGAAATAGTTTTGTAACATAACTGAGATACATGGACATGTGAAAGTAAAGGACAAAACTGGATATGGAGAACTGTACCATTGCCTTGTCGTTGTCTGAATCTCCATCTTTTATATGGAGAATGTGTTGCGAGCCAAGTTTTCTCGTGACTCAGTGTGACAACTGCACCAATGGGTCTGATTGGGTAAGTGCCATTGCTCTGTGCAAGTTGGTTGATTGTTGTGTCTAGGATGAAACGATATTCTGAACAAATTGCGAGAGTGTTTTCCACAATAATTTTTTCGTTGAGCGATATAATCTGATCACAATCACCATGATCATATACTCTTTTGGGATATATATTAAAATTTGTAATGGATATCCCATTACCTGGAAAGATTTTTTCTACAACAAGGGGTAATTCGTTTTAGTATAGAAGAGGGAAACAAAATGGATAATAGAAAGTGGGAAAATAGAAATGGGGAGGGAAATGTTTGGAAGCGGGAAGTCTCAACAAAGGCCCATTTTTGCCAAATCATCGTTTTCTAGACCAATATTATATGCACCCACCCGTTTTGTGTGTTTGATTTATTACCACAGTTGGTATACCTTTTTGAAGATTGTACTTCAACCCCCTCTACTATGGAATATAATAATTCATCTTCCTGTCCAACTAATTTGTTTCTTTCAATGTAACAACATCGAAAATACAGTGGACATGAAGGTAAGTTAGTATGTAGAAAGACATGTAAAAAAAAGAAGTACAATTCTATTTATTTCAATGTAGCAGCAAAGAGAATACAATTCACATGAGGATAAGTTACTATGTATAAATATACATAGTATCTACATACAGTAAATTAGGTGCAAAGCAGTAGAACAAGTAGAACAAATATATAGACAATAAATGAAATACTAAACAATGGAATATGAAATAAGAGTAGAAGCATGCACCTTTGTATCTCCTCTTCTACATTTGCAGCAAAGAGTCCATCGTCTTCTCGAGTTATTATGTTTTTTTAAATGTAGCAATGCAAAACAGCACAATGGACATGAAGGTAAGTTGGTATGCAACAATACATGTAAAACAATAAACAAAGTTTGATTTATTTCAGTGTAGTGGCACAAAGAATACAACGGACATGAAGATAAGTTATTATGTAGGAAGATAACCAATATCTACATACAATAAATTAGGTGAACACATATACAAACAATAAATGAAATATAAAACAAGGGAATATGAAATAACAATACAAGCATGCACTTTTTGTTTCAATGTGGGAATGCACAAAATACAATGAACACGAATGCAAGATGGTATGTGTCATCCCCACTTTTTAGGGATAACTAGGAGATCATGTCTCGAGGCCCACAGGTCCTAGGCATGGAGTACCGAGAGCAGGATTGACTTGAGCATGGCCCTGAAGGGCCCACCTTTTCTTCTTCCATTGTCTTTTTCTTGTCAGCAACAACAACATCCATCACCATCGACTTGGTCCTGTATCAGAAAAGGTTCTTGCTCCATGAGGTAATTGGTCCAGGTATCATGGTATGTGTCACTGTTGATCATTGAAACCTTCAAATATATGCATCTGATCCCTTTTATCTCTAATAACTGCTTGGATCTTACATTTTCCCACTTAACCATGTTTGGGGGGATTGAAAGGGTGCCTTAGCAAGCTTGTGTCTGTAGGTTTTTGGTTTTCCACTAGGGGGATTTCTGAAAATCCATCGTCTACTCCCATCATACTACCACTTTTACATCTTGTTTCCCACTCATCTATCACATTCCCCTTGTACGAGCATTGGGTTGACCTATTTTTAGGACTGCACCTTACCTCGTGGGAAGAAGGGGCTAAAGGCCTAGAAGGTAAATGAAAGCTGGTAAAAGATAAAAGCCTAAGAATAAACCTTGAGTTGCTTCGCCCAGGGATCCTTGAGAAAGCAATAAAAAGATTCTCAAAAAGAAACAAGAGGGAATCGAAAAAAGAATAAAACAAAACCTAATCAGAGGATAGGGGGTGTCATCATGATCTAACCTATTAGGTTAATGGGTATCTAGTAGTATGACATTGCCACCAGCCGGTTACCATGCCAGGTCAGTGACTCTTGGTTGCATGGACAAGGGAAAGGGGGTCTCATCATAAGCCATCCTTCTCATTTTTGAGAAGGTACTTGTGGGTAACGCTGTCATCTCTGGTCACCACACCAAGGCAGTGTCTCCTGATTAACTCTTGAACAAAAAATAAAATAAAAGAATAAACAGAATACAAAGAATAGAATGGGCTTGGAAAAAATGCATCCATGACAGGAACAACTCACCTTCTACAAAGGCACTGACAGGTAACACATTGCATCCTTGGACCTTACTGCACCCACATGCTTGGACATTCCCTAACCACATCATCCACTTACATGGCTTGGATGAGGTCTCTCTAGGGAATTTCCTCTTTTTGTGGACACTAGCCAAATAGGGAGCCTTGTGCTTTTCCCCAGACTTGTATTGCAAGCTTGTGTAATGTCTTTGAGCTATTGATTGATGTATTAGGGATTGTAAGCACGTGTTTAATAATATTAATGATGAAATGTGATTGGCACTACTATGAGACCTGTGACTGATGATCCCATGGAGGGCGTAGCCTTTGATGTGCAGGACCATACGCGATGGACAAGTACCATTTGGACCAGTACACATGGGGATATGACTATTTCGGACCTCCATGGGGCTAAAGATCTGATCAAATGGATGCTGAGACCCTACCATGGGGCAGAGATGAGATAGAGATAGATCAGTGTCTTGCACCGGAGAAGAAGAGAAAGTTACACCAGAGGCACCCTGACATAGCTTGACCTAGGGGGATTTTCCCTTTTTTTGTGGAATGTTGGCCCTAGAAGGCCAAGGATGTCACCCATAATAGCCATGATATCATCCAGTAGTATGGACATTTTGGGAGGCATACTGGGTAGTATTGGCACATGTGGCAGGTTGGAGAAGCCAAAGAAGAGCTAACGTTTAGCTCCAGGATGCCCCATTTGCCCTAGAAGGGGATAATGCCTCCCTTAGAGGGGCTTCTTATCTATTTATAGCTCAATTAGGGTTTTAATTTGACAATTTAATGTAAAATAGTATGATTTTGATCATTTGGCCTTGTCGGCCTTTTACCTGACCTAAAATGTAAAATTAGGTCAAGGTTTTGTATAAATGAGAGATTTTCACTCTCATTTGATCATCGCAACTTACTCACTCATTAGTGAGGTCTGATTTTTTCACCCTATATTGGGTCGTTGGCTGAATTAAGTGATGCAAACTTGTTGAAGGAAGATATTTTTGGCATTTATGGTGTTTATCTTGAAGGAAGGTGTTACAACTAGGGTTTGCATGGTCATTTCTTGGTGATTTGTAATTATTTTTCTGCAAAACTTCTTAAATGAATGATTGTAGTTCAATTTATTGCATTTGTTTATAAATATTGTTGAATCAAAACCCTAGGGGACAAGCACACAAGTAGGTCATTGTCTCATGTCTCCTGATAGAGAAACCTTAAGACATTGTGGAGGGAAGAAAGTTCCTAGCCTTAGCTACACTCCTATTTTCTCTCCCTATTGCTAGTCGTACTATTATGAACCCAAGAAGAGTGAGATGTTGTTACGCGTCAAAATTGCTCAGCTGGATGAGTGTCGCATTATCCCTCTCAATTGTCGTAAGTGTCGCATCAACTTTCGCAAGTGTCACAAGTTGGTCACTAGTGTCACAAAGGATGTTCAGACATACTGTCATGATAACGACATTAAGGAGACACTTATAACATCTCACATGACTGACTTGAAGGAGGAGAACTGATCTGCTGAAGTCAAACAACCTTTTGCCACCTGAAAGCACCTCAAAAACTGAGTTTTGGAGAGGAGCGCTCCCCCTTACACTATCTCAGAGCGCCGGCGCTCCTCATACACTATCAGGGAGCGTTATAACACTTCCAGGCCCTTTTGAAGGAGTGTTATAGATTTTGAGGGCGCCAACGCCCCCTAAAGCTTACTCAGGGGCGCTACAACGCTCTGATGGCCCCTTTGAGGGAGCGCTACCTATTCTGGGAGGTTGTTAAACTGTTGAGATGAATGGGGGAAGCATCTTTTCATTCT
>ML800279.1:362946-396217 GCA_009831015.1 Picea engelmannii | reverse complement strand
CCTAGCCTTGTCCCCTGTCATCCCCTTCAATGTATGTATGACCATATCCTCCATGTTGGAAAATTTAGAGAGGTCTTCATCAATATCCCAATCTTCAATCACTATGATCTTTTTCTCCTTTAGGGATGGATCAAACAATGCATTGGATTTCAACCTCAACTAGTTGGTGAGCCTAGTCTTTCTATTAGGTTTGATTAGCATTTCTAGGACCTGGCTTCCCTTTCTATTTTTTCTTTGCTTTACCACATGGGGCTTCTCAATATGGGTGTCTAAAGATATAAATTATTTTGCAACAATCTAATGACTGGCTTGTTTACTCCTCCTTTGTCTACTTGTTTTTTACTTGGGAGTTTTGTATTCCTGCATAGCAGTGGGCATAGATTTATCCTCAAAATGTTCAGGGGACAATTAGCCTGCTAGGCTGGCATGTTCTTCTTGATTTATGAGATAGTTTCTGACATAGACCTTACCACCTTCCCTTTCCCTTTGTTTCTCTATAGAGGACCTCAATTTGCTTCAAGGAATATCCTCCCTTTGTGGAGTGATGGATATTTCTTTCTCTTATTGGGTCCTCTCATTTTTAGGTAAGGTTTTCTTTTTGTCTCACTAGGTGGCTTTGGATGAACTCTCAGGTTTAGTAGAAACCCTAGATGCATGAGAAACCTCGTCCTTCTGTTCTTCTGGTTGTTGATCAACTTCCTGTTCTTCGTGTAACCCTAAAGACACTATAAATTTTTTCCAAGGCATGTCCAAATCTCTGAGAGAAAAGAGGACCAATATTTTAATGAACCCAACTTGGTGGTAGAGGATTGTATGAGTCGATTCTAGGTAATTATAGATTCTCTTAGAAATCTTAGTTAGGATTTAAGAAAATAGAAGGGGAGGTTCAGTTATTTGTCACTGTTTAAATGCATGAGAAACCTAATGTGATAACAGTGAAGGATTGAGAACCTACCTTCTATCGTGATATATCTTTGGATTGTAGATACAATCCCTCTCCACTCTTCTTTAATCCCAAGGATTGAGTTTCCCTGGCTCCAATCAGGGTTTTGATGCTTTGCTACCAGAAACTTATTGCATACTTCAGCTAGCAATTTACCCTTTTTAAACCACCTCTCACCAATGATGGGGATAATGCATGCTCCAACGATGAAGTGCTTTGTAATGTGAATGGTTGTGTCCTTGAGTTGAGTTTGGAACCCATCAAAGTTCTACGTGAAGATTAGCACAACTCCCGTGTGATGTCCATTCAAGGAGCATATGAAGTCAAACCATTCTCCTTTGATAAATGTATCCCTAATTTGTGGTATAGTTTCAAACAGTTCAAGCCCTGTTGTCCATGTTCTGTTCAACTGCCAGCGTTCTCGGGGTGATACCACCATGAATTAACTTCTTCTATGGAGAGTGGTGGTCAAGAGTATGCGTTGTTTCGGGTTTACTTACCACATGTTCTTACACATTATTTTGGTCACTCTGGTGATGTCTCAACAGTGGTGTATTCAGGCTCCCAACAAGGACTTTTTTCTGAGAAAAGTGGCTCCTGTCTGCTTTCGAAAACATAATTTTGAGATGAGTTTGCAGGCTGCCTATGGTGTAGGGTGTGAGAATGCCTCATTCTCGTAGGCTACCCACACCTAGGGTGCGAACTATTCACATGCTACTCCATACTTAGGGTGTGAACTTGTTTCAAAGCTTGGAAAGGAGAAGAAGTCCCAAAGGTCCTAGACGGGAATCTTCTAGAAAATGAGTTGGCATTCACATGGTTTTCATTCTACTGACTTCCCAGATTTGGTGGGATTATTCTCATCCATTTAACCATCTCTCTTTCTCCTATGTATTGAAAGGTTTCTCATGGAAAAGGTTAAGCAAGATTGAATGGATAATTGATGAAAGGATTGTGTGAAGATCCCTACTTCGATAGAAGCTTGAAGGCTCTATTTGGTATATCAAGAAGTATTGGATCTTCTTCATACAAGTGCAGAGCAAGTGTGTGTGTTGGAACCTAGATTCACTGAAAGGGAGCTTGTGACATCAAGGTGATCAGGTTGTAACTTCCACTTTCATTTAATATAATACAATGGCATGTGCCTTTCCCATAAAACTACTTTTGTTTTATAGCATAACTCCTTGATCATATGCTTAGGTTGACTTTGAATATACTTTTCTATCTTCACTTTGGTTGGTTTGTGTTGTCTTGGACTTGATTGCACAAGAGCACTAGAGTGAAGCGAGATCAATAGAGACCTAAGGAAGCAACTTAAAGGTATGCCTCTTGTTCCTCTCTATAAGTAGATTCAATGACCACAACTTAGGGAAAGAGTCGTGTCCTATCCTGTTTTATTCTAGATCTAGGTGGATCTAGGGAGATCTGTTAGTGTTCGCACCTACCGATTTGTCCGATAACAAAATTGGCGACTCCACTGGGGATACAACCCATTCTTAGTGCTTTTTAGTGGTTTTTTCTTGGCCATTTTCTCTCAATTCACCATTTTTCATTTCCATCAATCTCTGAGTCTTGAGGAGATCCTCACTGACTCCCTGGGTCTAGAAGTTCCCTCAGAAATTTGGTCCTTTTTTCAAATTTTTCTTGTTTTCAGGCCTTCTCACACTGCACTCTTCAGTAGCCTGTGAGAATCCCTTGTGTTCTCACCCTGGTATTCATTCTAGTGTGAACCCCTCGCAGTCTACCTATATCTAGCCTGCGAGAATCCTTGATTCTCGCACTGTACTCCACTGTCAGCCAGCAAACCCACTTTCAAATTTTGTGGATTAAGTTTCTTATGTCCTCAGATGCCCAGATTTATTTGTGTATCTTAGAAGAAATTATCTGGCCAATGATTGCATGCTTCTTGACTTCAGATTCCATGAATTATTAGCCTTCGGAAATCAAAAGCTCTTCTTCTTCATTTTTCTCACTTTTTACCTCTTGACCTTTTACACAACAAGGATATAATCTTCGATTTTGAAATCTGAGTGCTTGTTGGGTTGGGAGCCTGTGATTGGTTTAAAAGTTGAGATTAATTGTCTTTTTTGATTGCTCATTGCTTGAAAGATTGTTATCTATGTGCATTTGAAGAGACATGTCTTGTCATTTTGTTATTTTTGTCTTCATTGAAATATTAGTTTGGGTGTTTGTTGGGTATTTCTTTTTCATTGGTTGCTTGCTTTTTCTTAGTTCCACCACTGTTGTTTGGTTTGTAATGAAAATTGAAGACATTTTCTCTTTTTAAGAAACTTTTTATTCGAAAGTATTGACATTCAAGCATTGAAAGAGAATGAATAGAGAATTTGCATTGTTCATGATTGTTTAATGTTACATTCCAAAGAAAATCATACATCGTAGTTTGCATTGTTCCAGAAAAATCCTCTTTCCCTCCTATAGATAGGATTCATTGAACATAAAATTTGTATCATTCATTCCTATTTATGCATTTTTGGTTCAGAGTCTCACACAAAATTGGTTTCATTTCCACCTCCTTTTGAGTAACAACATCGTTTAATAACATTGCGAAATTTTAAAATTCAACTAGTAACTTTTTCTAGGGCTCTTTTACACCAACATTAGCTAGGCTAGAGCTTCGGAATAGGCACTAAGACACACTCTCCAAAACACAAAACACACAATAGCATCTTGTGATAGGGAGTGTCAAATTCCATTTGCAACATTTTGTCTTGGGAAGCCCTTCTCACACAAGGGTCAAACCGGAGGTCGCATTGAGATCGACAGAGTTACTCACCTTGCTTTGTTGATATCGGTGTAGAGATTGCACGTATTATGGGGGTCACTTGAAGGTATACCCACAATGATGAGTGGAAGCCTCTCAAGTTGATTTCGGGCTAGATAACCTGCCCTTGCGTGTGGATCAGACTATCGACTGTTCTCCTAGGCATTATTGTTGTTGGTGGTAACCTTAGTAGCCTATCTTCTTAGGGTCTTACACAAGGTGACTGTGAAGGGGCAAGTCTTCACGGTACCTGGAATTGACGTTGGCCAAACTCACTCAGGCTCCTTGGAGGGTATAGCCATGATTATGTGTGGGAGCTTGCACCAAGGTGTAAGTCTCTTAAGTAGGTCGTCAACATAACTTTTCCACCCTAGCCCATCCCCTTCTTGTCTCATCGTCGCGACGTTGGATTTCATCACCAACTAGTGACTTTGGAATTGGAAGTTCTTATTTGTTTGGTTTGTTTCCTAGATTTTACTAGCGCATGCTGTTTGTTCACCCAGGTTGGCCATAAATTTTTCTTTGTAAGATTCTAACTCTATCACAATTGACCCTCCACACCGTTCACATAGGATGCAAGGCCTACCCCTAGAAGATCTGGAAGGTTCTCAACCCTTGCCTACCAACTCACTGGAGGGCTCTCCTCAACAGAGTGAAGTCCAAGACGTCGCCACTCCACAAGTGGAAAGAACTAACTCTCTAGAATGGTTTCGAATCACCAATTCTCGAGAGGAATTTCAACTTCATCCCGACTCCGAGATACGTATTGTGTGAGTGAACTCTTCCAGAGACTTAGTTGTTCAGTCTTTTGGATCACCAACTGGACCTTTCCTAGGACCTGAGGGTCAAGATCCTTTTTGGACCACTGGTGTTTTTAGACGAGATCTCTTCAGTTCAGGAGAAGGCATTGATATCACTGTCGCCCTCGAGTAGCTTGAGACATCTGATCTAGGCACAATACCTTTTAATACTACCTATTATTTCCCTGGTTTAGATGCTCCGCCAACCGACCACATCTTGACTATCCCTCTAGAAACAATCCATTACACAATGGTCCCAGATACTACGAATCCTCACACCAAAATTACAATGGCTGGCCAAGCCCCTATTAGCACACCGTTGTCGCCTAGAAGCACCCCATCCCTTCCACCCGGATATCATGCATTGAATCCTGCTATTCCTCCCCCTACATTAATCTCTTCCGGAACTCCTAGCGGTCCCAGTCCTTCCGGGCACAATCTTCCTAGTTTCATTCCGACACTTCCTCCACCCCCTTTTAGAAGAATTCTTCCATCCTCTATCAGAGGCACTGATCCTAGTGGAAACATCCCGTATTTCACCCCTAATCACCAGATTCCTGTTGGTGGACAATTTCACCAAGGAATCCAAACTCAACCTCCTTTTGCAGGACAAATCCCAATCGGGACACAACCCCTGATTGGGGGGAAACCCCCACCGACCCCACCCTATGGATAGAACATACCTCCATCCTTGGCCCCATATTGGAATTATATTATACAACATAATCCTCTCTCGACTGGGGGGCAACCTGGTTCCGTCATACCCCCTAGTACAGGCCAGCCTTATCCAGGTACGCCTAATCCTATTTGGGGCTCGAATTCTCCATCCCCAGCCCCTGTTCAAGGGTAGAACCCTATGAATTACTTGCTTCCACAACAACAACCGAATCTGCTTGGATCATCGCATTACATGTAGACTTCTTATGGTCCCATTGGTCTACCGACGAGACTCCCTTCCCAAAGTCACCAATACCCACATGTGAATAGATAGTTACCTTTCTTAGCCACTCTGGACCTCCCAGATCTGTCGAGGATTTTAAATGATCCGATCCATCACTCTCCTCAATGGCCCACCATCCCGGCCAAACTACCGTTTCACATCCCTAAATTCGATGGCGAACCCGGAGAGGACTCGAACAATCATGTGATGACTTTTCACCTTTGGTGTTCATCCAACTCTTTGATGGATGACTCTATTTGTTTACACCTTTTTCAATGAACCCTCACAGGTTCCGCCACGAAGTGGTATATCTAAATACCACGAGGTTTCTTCACTGAATTCAACACCCTTGCCATGGCTTTCCTCACCCACTACCAGTTACCGATTCGCTATTAAACGGGAACCGAGATTTTTAACTCTTTCAAACAAACCAAAGCCACTCATATCTATGATCACATACATGAGTGGCGACGGAGATGACGTCTCATCAAACTCAAAATTCCTGATCAGTTGCTGGAAGAATGGTTCACTAAATCATTCGTGAACGATATCACTCGTGACATTGCCATGGGTGGAGTTGTCACAGAAAACAAGCAATCAGTCGTTCCCAATACCTAGACCCGGTTTACTCACAAATAAGTACTCTTTACAACTTACTCCCTGATGCACCTCATCCTTCTACTTCTGCTACTTCAACCACTCCTGTTGCGTCTCACGCAGCTAACGGTGTGATTGGCACTTTCCATGCCCAACCACATTCCACCTAGACCTCTAGAAACAACCCCAAACCCATTTCTTCTAATGTTCAAAATGCTCCGTCTCTTACCCAACCCCACCGGCAAGACTTCTGAGGTAAATTCTATTCAATCTACACCCGCCAGCAAAAACAAATCCAAATGGGGAAAGGGTAAGACCAAGGAGGACAAAAATAATTCACAAACTGAGAAAACCAAAACACCACCTGTTGACGATTGGGATAAGTGCAAACCCCGATACCCTTGCGTTATCTGTGGTGATGATCACTACACTAAGGATTGTCCACGATGTGATGAGGTTACCAAGTTCCTTCAAGGGACCACAAAACCCCCTGCTCCGGCCGTCTTGTCACAACCCTTCCCTTCTCAACAATAGGCCCAACTGGTCATCCATAACCAGCCTTCCCCCTACAATACATCCTATGTCTTGATGTGTACAAGAGATTCCAAAAATAATGACATCACACTTACCACTCGAGCCAAAGATTATTCTTCCTCTAAAGAGAAGGTTGATACAACACCGCCTTTGTTGGCCCAACTCTCTCCCATCATTCCACCTACCAATGGTCCTCTTCATCTCGAACGACCAAGCTTAGATACAGTTCTTCGCAACCCTCCAAAGGGTGTTGTTCGGAAATCGGATTTCAATCCTCATGCATGTGCTGCCCAGAACTACAGTATTGTCAAAGATCTGGCCCAAGCACCATATGTGATGTCAGCCCTCGAAGTCCTTCAAAGTTGTCCTATACAATGGAAGACATTGTTGAAAGATATCGGTGGAATCGACCCTAGGGATACAAATTTAATAATTTTTGACTTGGAAGATCACATTCCAAGGTTACCCCCTCAACTCGCCTTTCAAATTCAAGTTATTGTCTCTGGCAAAAACATTTGTAGGATAGTTATTGATGAGGGTGCCTTGACGTGTGTCATGTCTCTTACCTACTGGAAATCCATCAACTCTCCTCCTTTGACTGAATCCCATAACACACTCAAAGCCTTCAATGGCTCTGGTTTCAAGCCTTATGTTGTCCTCCCCTCGTTGCCTATTACGTTAGAAGGCAAAACAGTCCAAGTCGAAGTGGAGGTCTTTGATGCTCCTCTTGATTACAACCTTCTACTTGGCTGCAACTGGATTGATTCCATGCATGCAGTTGTGTCAACTCTTTTTCATGTCGTGTGTTTCCCGCATCAAGGAAAAGTCATGACTGTTGACCAATTAGCCTTCTTCCACATCGATACATGTACCGGAAATGTACCATTTATTGAAAACCCCCTGGATATGAGAATGTCGGTGTGGGTCTTCTTAAAGATTCCTCTTTGATGGGTACTTTCCCCATCCCACCACCCGATGTTCCACATCCATTTTTCGCCTCAATCAACATGATCTCCAACTCTAATCACAGAACCCCGATGTCTTACGACCCATGGACGGTACCCGACCTCAACGATCATCTTCGATATGGCAACAAAATGCCTTTGAGTCCAGTCAAATCTGCCTATCAGGCCATCCTATCGGCAACCCCTTCTACCCCCTCTCTTGATGCTTTATCTACAGATCCTTTCCACGTCATTTTTCCCATGGATGAGTTGATTATGTCTATTATGGAAGACACCCCCTGGGACGATGGACATCATCGTTCCATCCTCTTCTTGGAACAACACACCATTGAGGGATACCAACGGATTTCGAATCCGTCGACCATTGTCATTATTTCTACCGTTATCAAGTCTACACACGACGTGCTTTACGAATGGAACTTAAGCAATATCTCACCCACCATCCCCCTTGACATATTCATAAAACCTAGAATTGTCAAAAATGTGTATATTGGAGCTTCATGTTCCCCTAACGAAATTGTCACCTACAAGTCTCTTTTCAAAGAATTTTGTGATGTCTTTGCCTGGAGCTATGAATAAATGTTGGGTATTGACCCCGACATTGTGATACATGAGATTAAGACATACCCAGACACTAAACCCGTCCGGAAATGACTTTGTCCAGTCCACCCCCGTAAAGCGACCGCTATCAAACTTGAAGTTGAAAAACTTCTCAACGCTGGCTTTATTTACCCTGTGGCCCTAACTGATTGGGTTTCCAATCTTGTCCCGATTGACAAGAGACAAGGTGTGATTCGCGTGTGCATCGATTATAGGGACATTAATAAGGCTTGTCCTAAAGAAAACTTTCCTACCCCCTTCATCAACCAGATCATCGACGATTGTGCCGGAAGTGAAATCTTCTCTCTGATGGATGGTTTCTCTGGATATAATCAAATCAATATCGTTCCCACGAACCAACACAAAACTGCTTTTATTTGTCCTTGGGGCACTTTCGCCTATCAGAAACTCCCATTCGGTTTAAAGAATGTTGGTGTGACTTTTCAACGCGCTATGTCTTAGGCATTTCATGACATAAAACACATTGTGCAGCCATATCTTGATGAATTACCCACTCATTCCATGCACCGTGTAGATCATCCAATACACCTCCGTGCCATTTTCCTTCGCTGCCAGTTTTACCGTATACGCTTGAATCCTCACAAATGTGTTTTCTGCGTAGAATTCGACCGACTTCTAGGCTTTATTTTTTCACGTCAAGGGATTAGGGTAGATCCTTTAAAGGTCGAGGCAATTCTTAATCTCCCTCCTCCTTCCTCACTTCGCCAGTTACAAATTTTTCAAGGGAAGGCAAACTTTCTCCATCGTTTCATCCCCAACTACGCTGAGCTAACTCTTGGATTTACGCGACTGCTCAAGAAAGGTTCTGAGTTCATATGGGATACCACTGCCAACAAAGCCTTTGAAGCTTTGAAACTGTCTTTGACACGTACCCCACTACTCTCCCCCCCTGATTACAGTCGGGATTATTTCCTTTACCTCACAGCCTCAGATTATACCATCGCTATGGTTCTCATCCAGGAGGATGATTCTCATGATTCTCATGTCATTTATTACTTGAGTCAGACTCTCACAACCACTGAAACCAAGTATTTACATGTTGAAAAACTGGCCTTGGCCGCTGTTCAACCTGTTCAACACTTTCGGCACTATATCCTTTCTCGCAAGACTACGGTAATTTCTACCTGCAACCCTATGCAACACATTATTACCTGCCAACTGCTAGGGGGAAAATACTCCAAATTGATTTTCATACTCCAGGAGTTTGACTTAGAATTCGAACGCGCTAAGTCTAAGAAATCCTTAGTGTTTTTCAAGTTCATATGCGACCTTCCCTGCTCTGAGACGGAAAATGTAGTAGCCGATTCATTACCTGATGAATCCCTTTTCCTGATTAGTTCCGATGACCTTTGGTATGGAGATATCATCATATATCTCCAAACCTAGAATTTCTGGCCCAAATTGTCTAGCACCAACCTCCGTCGAATGCGCTATCAAGCCTGTCAGTACATCATCCTAGGTGATACCCTTTATCGTCATGGGATTGACACTATTTTTCGACGCTGCCTCATGTTTGACGAAGCCAAGAAAGCCCTTAATGACTGACATTCTGGAGCCTTTGGTGGTCACATGTCTGGGTATGCTACTGCCCAGAAGATCTTGCGCACAGGCTATTTTTGGCCTTCTTTATTCAACGATTGTATTACTGTCATCCAAAAATGCCATGCCTGCCAGAACCACAACAACAAGATTTGATCGCACCCGGCTCCTCTACATCCTGTGGTCTCCATTGGTCCTTTTATGAAATGGGGCATCGATTTCATGACGTGTCACTCTCACTCGGTCAGGGGGCATGGATACATTATTGTAGCCATAGATTATTTTATGAAATGGGCCGAGGTGATGCCGACATTCGACAATACCAGAAGGACTGCAACATTATTCAAATTCAATCACATCATTGCTCGTTTTGGTGTTCCTCAGGATATCATTACTGATCACGATAGCCACTTTAGAAACTTCATGATGTCCGAACTCACTGAAAAGTTGGTTCTTCGCCATGAAAACTCAACACCCTATTACCCACAAGCCAACGACCAAGTTGAAGCAATAAACAAAGTCCTCATTACCATGCTTCGACAAATGGTAGGGATTCACAAAACGAGTTGGCACATGATGCTATTTTCAGCATTATGGGCTTACCAGACATCCATTAAGTCTGCTACCAGCTTTACACCATTCCAGTTAGTTTATGGTCTAGAAGCCATTTTGCCGATTGAATGTGAGATACCCTCCTTAAAAATATTCGTCGAACTCCTCCCGAACACTTATGTCGAAGAAACATGTCTGTTGTATCTCATGCAATTAGAAGAAACTCATCACAATGCCACCCTGGTTATAGAAGCCCAGAAGAAATGCGTCAAATCCAAATACGAAAAACATGTTTGGCCACGCGTTTTCTCCGAAGGTGATCTGGTTCTTCTTTATGAACAAGATAGAGATATGCTAGGAGCTGGAAAATTTGAAGCCATGTGGTGAGGTACTCATATCGTCAAACGAGTCTTGGAGAAAGGAGCTTACGAGTTAGTAGACTATGACAATATCCCTTTGAGTGAACCTAGAAATGGGTTGTACTTAAAGAAGTACTATGCCTAAGATCACTTATGCATACGTGCTTGTATTTTATTGTATCATACTTTTTTTGTGTTACTATAGTATGCTTTTCATTATTTGGTCTCTTCCCTCAACCACTTATGTTATGTTGTGCTTGGTTTCCAGATGTCGAAGTTTTCGCTACCCCATATTGGCTTCATTGATGGTGCTAGCCGTAGTACTCGGAACCTTGCTTCTGCTGCATGGGAAATTTACACACCTACAAATGAACTTATCATTTTGCAAAGTGTATGCCTTGTTCGTGCGACCAATAATATTGTGGAATATAGTGCCATCGTTGAATTGTTGATTGATTCTATTTTGCTTGGTATCCACCACCTAGTTATACGGCTCGATTCACAACTAGTAGTACTACAACTAAGTAATGTCTACACTATTCGAAGTCCTATTTTATTACGGGTGTATTTGCGAATTCGCCTCTTGGAACATTATTTTGATTATATTGAGTATCAACATATTCCTAGATGTCTAAATACATTAACTCATGCATTAGCTAACTATGTGTTAGACATACATTTAAACCATTTCTAAACCAATCACACATAACACAATATAAGATAAGCCGGTAAGAGTCGTATATATGTGTATAACGACAAAAGTGTTTACAAAATTTTTATGTCCGAGGACCAAAATCTCAAAAATATGAAGCCCATGGCTTCTACAAAACAACGTCACAGATGACACTCACGATAACACACAACTGCCCGGGCTACCCTACAAAGCAGTCGACCAATAGAATCTGATATGCCTATGGTATGGCGCTGATAACGTCTAGGGACCTCTCTGAGAGTCATATCTGGGATGCCATCGGTCAAACCCTCCAAATCTGTTCCACTGCCTCATAGTCTTCGACATCCCATCTCACTATTGAAGCTACCTCTCCTCGTCATTGAATAGGAGACGTCCCTGGAGGTCGATATGGCCCCACATCTATGTCATCAAAAAGAGATTTTTTGATTAGTTCTTGGATAAACACAAAAACATTTCATATGATAAAAAATTACAAAAGCATTTAAAAATAACAAAATGTGTACTTTTTACCTAAGTCGCCCCACTGAGCATCCTTAGGCAGGGCCAAATCCGGGTCTCCTCGAAAATCCAAGCTGATGTATGCATAATTTCCAATCATCAATATCTGTGGCCTTAACCAGTCAAAAAAGGAATCTTTGTACCTGATGATAGGCCCAACCACGTGATGAGCCATGAGGTTGAACCACCTCAACATCCTCGGATCCTATGGAGCCGGTAAACCCCAGTCAACTTGTAGTTGCAGTAGGGGGACCCTCTCAAGGAAGAATGAAACTAAAAAATATCCATACCCGAACTGCTTCAACTCACCCTTTTGGCACTTTGTCAATTGTCTTTTCACACTGCGGAGAACCGCATCGAACCAATTAAAGACTTGAGGCTCTGTACACTCTATGGTGTATCGAAAGTAGCTCTGCAGGGCCATGTGTGGAGCCGCACTCCCAGCCATGCAGGCGATAGTGAACAAAATGGTCCTCAAGGTCAAGTCCTGGATCCCCCAAATGGAAACCTTGCCCTTGCTCCTCTCTGCCTCAGGGACACAAGACTGGCGACAATACTCACTCATGGAGAGTCCGCCGCCTCTGCTTCTGGTCAAAGCAGTGTGGTATCTGCGCCATGATAATCTTGTCAAAAAATAGATATCCTCGATATCTAAGGTCAAGGTGTGGACTCCCACGTGAAATAATTGTTGGTCCACGTCCCACATATGAACCAGGTATTCCAACAACCTGAGTTGGGCCCTCATGCCCGGAATCGTGAAGAATTTCAAAAGACAACAGTCCCGGAGGGTTGCGACGGTACCCGGGTCATTCTCAGCGATAGCATCCTCTTCCTCATGCTCTCTTTCTTGCCACTCCAACATTGTGATGGTCAAATACCTGTACAAGAGCCATAAAAGGAAGTTCAACAACTTGCTTCAAACCTTGGCATCTTTTTTATTGAGCAAAAAACATTTTGAATTTTCATTTTTCGGCCCTCGTATGTGCCCCTTTAGCACAGTGAGAGATTCTTGCAGGTGCCCTTAAGGCCACCTGCGATAATCCTAGATTCTCGCAGGTCCCGCATGGCTAGCTTGCGAGAATGCCTAGGCACGAGTTATGGCCCTAAAATGGACCTAAAAACTTAAAAAATGCCAATAAAAACAAAAAATAAACCATGGAAAAGATGAAAGATCAGGAGCTTACCTCTTCGATAGAGACGGTTCGCCAAATGGTCGCTTGTGCCTCCCGCAATCGAGCAAAGAAAGTTGGGAGAAAATGAGGGCTACTGGGCAAGTTTTTGGCACAATCACTATGAATTGGTAAAAAGTCCTTTTCACCTCCATTTATTCACTTTTTACTATTCTTTTTAATTTTTTAATATATTTTGTCTATAAAACCTAATTCCCTAATAGCCTTGTGAGCGTGGTTTTTTGCAGATGTTGCCACTTGGGAGTCCGAACAATGGGGTGCAGGTGTTCTTTTTATTTTTGTTGCATGTACGACTACTTTTTTAGGGATTTTGTAGGAAAAACCTCGAGCTTAGTCTTAGTTCTTTCTCATGCTCGTAAATCAATGAGAATATAACCGAGTATACTTTTATCACTTTTTTGGACTCGTAAAGGTTATACGAAAAAGGAACCCCCTGGAGTTCTCTTTAAGCTCTTTTCAAAATCTCTAAACATGAAAAGATTGCCGAGTGACATTGTTCTTTTCACACTCGTTAAAGTATTTGAAGAAAACATCTGTTGAGTGATAGTTTATCTCTTTTTCGGTCTCATCGGACTATTTTACGAAAAAGAAACTAGGAGAGTTCTCTTTAAGTGTTTTTCAGACTCTCAAAACATGAAAAACCCCCGAATTTTCTATCCTTGGACTCGTTAAACAAACATCGACAGACCCGCAATGGGACCGAACCACTCCTTCCTAGGGTTCATTAAATATACTCCGAGGGACTCATCCAAAGGATGATCTTACATCAACAAGCATATGTTATCCTCCTCAAGCTTGCGTAAAGATAAAGAGGTACTCGCCAGAAATGGTGGGGGAAATTTTGGGAAAGGGATGTGTTTTCGTATTCGTATTAATGGCAGTAAGCGTCGCTCTTGAACATGACACTCCCTATTGATCATTTGAATCCAGGTTGGGAAATCCATTTGTCTCTCATTCGACTTGCTACAAGGTCATATCTTGGGTCTTTTTTGAGTCAGTGCTGCCAACTCCTTGGTCGTGTCGTTCATATGTTCAAGAGAAGTTCACCTGAGTCCTCTATTGAGTCAGCCATCTGTAGTTGTCCATTCTTACTATGTCGGCCTTCCCGGTGTCCGTTTTGACTCATGTTCATACTTTGCCTCATCCTCAAAATCTGTTACTTATTTCGTGTCATTGATGGGGGATACATCAAGGCCCTCCTGTGACGAGTTTTGTTCCGTCGACTCCAACTCATTATCCGGAAACAAGACTTAGAAATTATTTAGTACCTTGGAACCTGCATGCCTCAATGACAGGTCTCTTCGGTTTCGATAGGGGTTCTCATCATTGATCCCTGATCACGAGATTCCGCTGAGTTCTCTACTTCAACTCATGTATTCGCATTCGTTCGGATTGTACTTTGGTACCTTGGGATTCATTGACATTAATGATGATTTCCCTCGCACTTGTTAACGGTTTCCTCAATGACCGATAATCAAGTGGTTTCTACCATGTTCGACTTCAACACATGTAATCACATGGCTAGATTCGTACTTTCATGTGACGGGATTGAAGACCCTGGGTCCCATCTTTTTTATCTAGGCTGCTATGGAGTATGTATAATTTTTGTTAGTGCATAGATCCACTTTGTATGTCTCGTGGCTATGTCGTCTTAATTCAAGTCTTTTCGCATAGATCCACAGTGTATTCTTGGTGGCTATGTAGCATTTTGACGGCATGGATCCACGATGTATAATTGGTGGCCATGACTTATGTTTGTGATTCCATTCATTTGTGATCTGAGCATGTGAATGCCTACCTCAGAACTGGTATTATATTCTACAAATGCTTGGTTGTTTGCAGGTTTCCGATTAGGTGCACTCCTGGTTTATGGCACACACACGCAGTTTACAAAGTATTTTGGCTGTCACAGATTCTGGCCTCATACTTTGGGGGGCATTCTGTTACACACTATTTTGGTCACTCTGGTGATGTCTCAACAGTGGTGTATTCAGGCTCCCAACAAGGAATTTTTCCTGAGAAAAGTGGCTCCTGTCTGCTTCCGGAAACATATTTTTGAGATGAGTTCGCAGGATGCCTATGGTGTAGGGTGCGAGAATGCCTCATTCTCGCAGGCTACCCAGACCTAGGGTGCGAACTATTCGCATGTTGCTCCACACTTAGGGTGCAAACTTGTTTCTAAGCTTGGAAAGGAGAAGATGTCCCAAAGGTTCTAGAAGGGAATCTTCTAGAAAATGAGTTGGCATTCGCATGGTTTTCATTCTACTGACTTCCCAGATTTGGTGGGATTATTCTCATCCATTTAACCATCTCTCCTTCTCCTATATATTGAAAGGATTCTCATGGAAAAGGTTAAGAAATATTGAATGGAGAATTGATGAAAGGATTGTGTGAAGAACCCTACTTGGATAGAAGCTTGAAGGCTCTATTTGGTCTATCAAGAAGTATTGGATCTTCTTCATACAAGTGCAGAGAAAGTGTGTGTGTTGGAACCCAGAGTCACTGAAAGGGAGCTTGCGACATCAAGGCGATCATGTTGTAACTTCCACTTTCATTTAATATAATACAACGACATGTCCCTTTCCCATAAAACTACTTTCGTTTTATAGCATAACTCCTTGATCATATGCTTAGGTTGACTTTGAATATTATTTGCTATCTTCACTTTGGTTGGTTTTTGTTGTCTTGGACTTGATTGCACAAGAGCATCGGAGTGAAGCAGGATCAACAGAGACCTAAGGAAGTGACTTAAAGGTATGTCTCTTGTTCCTCTCTATAAGTAGATTCAATGACCACAACTTAGGGAAAGAGTCGTGTCATGTCCTGTTTTATTCTAGATCTAGGTGGATCTAGGGAGATATGTTAGTGTCCACACCTACCAATTTGTTCGATAACACCTGTAATGATAACTATTCACAACCCTGCAATGATAATTGCTGAAGGCACAAACATGCATGATCTTAGAACAAAATATTTAATGATAGATGAACAAGGTAAATATGCACACAATCACGAGTGCACAGAAAGATGTAAACATATGTTGGGAACCAACACAATGTTATTTAAACTTTTAAATATTTTTAAAACAATAAAACTCATAAAACAACACTTGTTTGTTGATTGCAAGAATTAGGGCATTCTTGCAATTAATACCCCTTTGTATCAATAGGCATAAGTTATCCCTTTTGCAACACACACACTATGACATAACCATGGTGATATGACCTATTCAATTCAAATCACAACTTGTCTTGACCTTATAAAGAGAAAGGAACTAATAAAAATCAAATAAACAATGACAAAAACAAATTGAAATGACTCAACACACCATAAAGAAAAACTAACTAGAATCTAGGTTGATAGCTGGATGGGTTGATTGGAGGAATAGAAGGAAGAGGTGCAGACCTAGAATTTAACATCAGCTCCAACTGGGGGTAACACCTTCCTTTGAGGTTCTAAGAACAACATATTGTGTGCCTTAATTCTTTATTATTGTCCCCCTGCCACCAATCACTTTACTCTATTTTCACTAGCCTTGACATCTTCCTTATTTCAACCGAAAACTAATTCTGCAACTATACCCCAGTGCCTTTATTGGGATATGGATTATTTTATTCAAACTAAAATACTAAATTAAACTAGAAATAAAAAAAGCTATGTACATAATGAACCACCTATGGTTCATCAGGAAAAGTAATGCTTCAGGAAGCACCCATTCACTGGGCTTCCAAAGATGTCAATGTCATCCAGGTTTTTCAATATAAAGGTATTATTATACAACTTTGGCTACTTTTAAAGAACCAAACCAAATGTTATTGAACTTACCATGCTTGGTTTTGTCCTCCCTCCTGGCATCCCACCTTAGAAATAGGTCACCTGCTTGAAAATTTTCCTTTTTGGTTTTCCTGTCAAAGGCCGCCTTGACCTTGCTCTGGTAAGCCTCAATTTTTTCATTTAATATTTATCTTCTTTTTTAAACTTCAATAATCTGAAAAATCCTTCTCTGGATTTCATTATGATCCTCCACTTCCTCCTGCAAAAATTGCAACACTGGTAAACCAAGATGAGTTGGAAAAACATCCACCCCATAGACTAGCTGAAATGGAGGGGTACCCAGTGACTTCTTGGTGTTGATCCTATCATCCCATAAGGCATACTTCAGCTTGGAATCCCATGTTTTTTTATTTTTATCTAGTAGTTTTTTATTGATCCTGATGAGGGTTTTATTTGATGACTCTGCCAACCCATTCCCCTGTGAGTAATATGGTGTAGAGTGTCGGGATAATGTTGTAATTCCCACATAATTCAATCATGGCCTTGGATTTGAACGCTTGAGTGTTTTCAATTACAAGTTTTCTAGGGAATCCAAATGTGGAAAACACGTTTATTTCCAAAAACTTCATGATTACCTTGTTAGTAGCATTCATGGTAGGAACAAATTCAATCCACTTTGTAAAGTAATCAGTGGCAGTTAGGATCCACTTGTGTTGTCCACTAGAGGGTGGGTTTATCTCACCTATGAAATCTAGGCCTCATTTTTGAAAAGGGTTGTTTGTGGCAATGGATTTCAGGGGTAGTGAGAGAAATTTTTGTTTTCTAACAAATTTCTGACATTCTTCACAATTTCTAACCAGGGAAAACACATCATAAAATATGGTGGGCCAGTAGTATACACCCCTTAGAAATTTGAGGCCTATAGATTTCCAATGCTGGTTCCCTCCACAAAATCCTTTATGCATATCATTTACAACTTGTTTTGACTCATCTTCATCTAGACATTTCAGCAACATACTAGCAGGGTCATTCCAATATAAATTTTGATTTAAAATGCAGTACTTTACAACCTTTAATTTAAGGGACCTAGTTTTGGATTTTTCCAACTTTGGTGGGAATTCTAGGTGTTGTAAAAAAATGATATCTCTTTACCAAGGTGAAAGAGAATACTTATCAATTACCTACATGGTTTTCTTCCCATCCCGTATCAGTGGAGCATCTGTCTGGTTGAATATATGGTGCAATTCCAGTGCTTTGCAATTTGAATCAGATAACAATTTTGCAAGGCCTTGTCCCTTGATCAATTTAGTGGGATTTATCTGTAGATAATATTATAGAAGTTTTCCTATCCATTTTCCCCTCTTCCCCTCACTATATGTATGGACAAGTATCTCCTTCACACTACCTCTAGGGACATAAGATGTTATGTTGGACTGCAAAACATAAACCTTGAAGGACTTCAAGGCTTTGACTAAGGCATAAGCATACTTCTCCAATATGTCATATTTCAATTCAACATCCCTGAGTGATTTTCTAAAGAAGGCAATGGAATTTTCATGCCCTTATTCATTATTTTTTAGCAGTACAACTGCAATAGTCTCCTTAGAGGCAAAAGAGAAAATTAGGAATTCTTTGGAGTAATCTGGACTAACTAGAACATGGGCTTCAATTAGAGCTTGATTTATCCTTTGGAAGGATGATCTGGCTTCCCGTGTCCATTTAATTTCAACATCCTTATTTAGCATGTTATTAATAGGCCCGATGATCTCAACAAAATTTGGTACAAAATCCCTCAAGAAATTTATTTTTCCTATAAAAGATTGTATGGCCTTCTTATTTCTGGGGATGCCAATTTTCTAAATGGCATCTACCTTTTCTAGGAATATCTTTATCCCTCCTGCAAATATAATGTGGCTTATAAGCTTGCCTTCTAACATAGAAAACTAGGATTTTTTGGGATTCAAAGAGATTCCATACCTTCTGCATTTTTGAAATATTTGCTCCAAGTGTTGCAGATGTTCATTGTCATAATTTGAAAAGATGGTGATGTCATCAAGGTAAATCATCATGAACTTGTCCTTTTCACCCACAAATTAAATTTCCATGGCCCTATGAAAGGTGGCCCCTGCATTCATTAGGACAAAGGGCATTTTTTAATACATGAATGTGCCCCATGGGGTAGTGAAGGGAGTTTTTTCTTTGTCTTCTTCAAGCACTGTTATTTGATTATATCCAGAATAACCATCCAGCATGGAAATTATGTGAGAACCTACTACCTTTTGTAAAATGTGGTCCATATTGGGAAATGGGTAGTTGTCTTTCAATGAACACATGTTCAGATTTCTAAAGTCCACACACAAGCATATTTCGCCACTCTTTTTCTTGATAGGCACCAGGCTGGCCATCCAATCTAAATATCTCAAGGGAACAATGATTTTGGCACCAAGCATCCTTTTCAATTATTTTTCAATAATAGACATCAACAAAGGATTAAATTGTCTAATTTTATTCTTAAATGGCTTTGAGCCCGCCTTAAGAGGAATCTTATGCTGAATTATTTCAGTATCAAAGGTCTTCGGGTCCTCATAAGACCATGCAAATATATATATATATTTTTTTCATAAGGCTGACATACCTGTCTCTCTTCTCATTTGGCAGTGCTTTAGATATCTTGACAACTTTGGTATTTGCAACTGTCCCAATATTGTAGTCTACAACCTCTTATTCCTGACTTTGAATTGAAGCTTTCCCGGAGACATCATTACTATAACAAATCCTCTCCAGTGGTACTAAGCCCCTTGGAATATGATTTTTTTTTAGCTCTACAATGTTATGACCAACCACCTTGTTCAGAAAAGGAGGCACCTACTGATTTTATATTTCATCTTCCTTGTTCTCTTGATCAATGGAGATATTTGAGAATTCCTTTATGGTTTGAAGAAATATCTTGAGCTCTGGATCATCACTAAAAACCTGCCAGTGCTTAACATTGTCTGGTATAGTGGTTCTGTGCCTAACCTCCACCTCATATTTAACATTTGGACCAATGGGAGGCCTAAAGGCGCTAGCAGCCGGAGCTAGAGAAACTTCCATTTTATTGGCATCTTTAGGGACAAAGGAAATATTGAAAGACAGAAATAAATTGTCAACTATGTTCCATACCTCGCTTCTGTATTGTTTCATCCTCAATTTCTTTATTTGATAAATGTCCTTCACCTGATTGAAAACCAATTCAGAGTCACTGAAGACTGCCAATTTGTCAATGGGCATGTCTTTAGAAGCTCTCAACCCCAACACCAAGGCTTCATACTCTGTTATGTTGTTGGTTGTTTCAAATTCAAATTTTTATGAGAGTGAAATCATCTCCTTTGAAGGGGAAATGAGGACTATGCCAACACCAAAGCCCTCCTTTGAATATTATCGATCAAAATACATCTTCTAGATTTCATTTCCTTAGCCTACCTCTGGCTGATTTATGCATTTGTTGACTGCTATTTCTGGAACATCATCATTTATATGAAAAATAGATGACCCAATTTCATCCTCTACAACATAAATGGGATGATTACCTAGATTCTGATGATCACTCACAATGTAAGCCAATCTGACTTCTCTGTACAATCTTCCATTTTCTCCTCCGAAATCAAGGATAGTCACATATGTAAGATCCAACTGCATGGATCATCCTACTTTCTTGGCCCAGGACCTGGATAAAAGCATGGAAAACTTGGGGGGTATATCAGCTACAACAATATCCATAACCATGTTTTTCATGGGAAACTGAGATAGAGAAGCAAACAGATCCTTAATTAATCTCAAACATTTAACCTTTTTGTAATCAAAAGATTAAAGGTCCTAGTATGGCTTGGTAATTTCTAGCCCTAGATCTTCCATGACAACCTTATGTGTGACATTATGAGAGGCCCCATATCCCATAAGCCATTTGTGCAGGATTTTGTCATGGAGATTCAAGGATATGTAAAAAGGTTGGGAAGCATTAGACCCATCTTCAATGTGTGGGTCAATAGTGATAACAAGGTTTTCATCCTGCATGATTATCACATTAGATGAGATAGCAGGAGTAGGCGGCTTCAAAACCTTCTTGATAGGTTCATTTTTTAGTAAATCTATCAAAGGTACATGGATATTGATTTTTCTTAACTCATGCTCTATGTTAAAAGAAGTTAGTTGTCTGTCTACTTCTTTTACCTCTGGAGCAGGAGGTTTAGTTGGTTGTTGCTGATTTTCTTTGTCTGTTGTGTCTTTGTTTAGACCTTGCTTGGGAGGAAGATATGATTTCTTATTCTAAATGGGATCATTTGTTTTTGGATCCCCTAGCCTAGGCCTTAAATCATACTTCTTTTGGGGCTAGATTTGAAAAATATCTTCTTCCTTTCCATCAACATCAAACTAATTTGACAATTGGGAGATTTCATAGTCCTGTTGCATTAGGTGACTAGAATAGAGATCAATTTCATTGAAAAGGACAATAGAATCATCCCCAATGTCATTACTCACATCCATCTACTCAAGTTCATTATTATGAAAAGGGGGAACAACCCTATGATATTCAACATTCCTCCTCTCCCTCTGTTGAAAAGTCAACAAGAAATGTGTGTCTAATTTATTTTTCCCTTAAATAAATTGGACAATAAATATTAATCTATTATCTTGTAATTACTTGAAAATAGTTAACTGAAATGGAAAATCAGTTAGCTATAGGAAATTTGAGTTCAAAGGTTGACTGGTGGGACATGGAAGTCGAATTAGTTGTAACTAAGTCACTTGAAGTTGTAACAGAGTTATAAGTGTAGTTATGTGAGTTGTGAAGTAGTTTAACTCAGTTAAGTGAGTTAAGCTCAGTTGTACTAGTTGTAACTGAACTTACACTAGTGAGAGTTCAGTGAATTAATTATTAATTAATTCACAATCAATGATCTCACATGTAACTAAAGATTTACCACTGTTAACTACATGCATGCCAAATCCAGTGGAGACCCAATTGAGATAACAGGTGAAAGCGACAGTTTGGCTATCAATGTGATTTGAGTGAAGTGCACTCATGCAATCACACACACAGTGGATGTGCCCATGAGAAATGCGCAGCCTAGGCAAGAGACATTCAAATCATTTTGTAGGTTTTTTGTTGCAGGGATTGCGCAGAGGAGGCAGGCTGTCTAGAGGCAGAGAATTGGCACATGTATTTGTTGATTTTTGTATGACAGTGTGAGACGATTTTATTGTACTGAAAGCTCTTGGATTAGAGTTTTGTATGAGATTGTTTCATGATCCATGATATACATAATATATGATAGTGGGGTTTTTAGCTTTATGCTTTCCTGGTAAAACATCTGTGTTATCTGCAATTGATCTTTCTTCTTGATATTGTAATTGGCGATCGTGTTTTAAATTCCACAAGATTTATAGTAGAAGCGATTATGTATTTAACAGTGGAATATAATTGTTAGATCAGGAGAATCCAGGCAATACATAACTTGTATTGAAATTTCTACACCCTCTGCATGATTTGAGGGACATTATTAGGCCTTCAAAACTGATTAGTATTCTTGTTTGCAACATCCTAGTATGGTTTGTTTGGCTGCTTGGATTCCCATTTTAATTTAGCTATTTCTGAAGATAAGGATTTCAATGTTCAGGTCACCTCATCAAGATTTGGGTCAAGTTCTGCTGGGTTGGAAGAAGAAGAAAGCTCTTCCCTCTACTTATTTTTATCCCTATCTGATTTGTTTTGCATTTTTTTTGATGCTAAGATGTTATACTCAACCTCAATGGATACCTCTTGCATAGACAACAAAGTGGTGTACCTCCTCTCCCTTGACATGAGAGAAAACTCAACATCAAATGCATTTGAAAAAGTGATATTGGTTGAGGCTTCAGTTGGATTAATCTCACCAGGGATCTTGTTATACATCTTATTGAACCTCTTAGTGAAGTATGCCACAGACTCACCATTCTTCCTTCTCAAAGCCCCAAACTCAATCATGTAGCACATGTAATCTCTCCTATCTCCCCATTGTTTTAGAAATGCCTCATCTAATGAATCAATACCTATGATAGAGTCTAGAGTTAGACCACGAAACCACTTCCTTACCTCTCCATCCAGGATTTGCACAAACAACATCATCCATATATTTGCATATTCACTGTTAAAATTGTCTGCAAAGATGTAAAATGCTACCAGATGTTCTTCAACAGTAACATCTCCCTCACCATTGTATCTGGCAGATATTTCATGTAGTCTCTTGTTGGAAATGCATTTAAGTTTTGAGGCAACACTAAAGGTGTATACCTGGCTGTAATGACGGCTTTCACCCCATTGACAACCATGTTTGGGAGAACTGGGATTTGAGGCTAAGGAGGAGATGTTAGTGTGGTTTCTTGAGAAGAGGATGAGGCGAAAGTTGAAACAGGAGATACCTGAGGGATAATTACAAGGTGGTTTTAAAAAATAACAATCACATGCTACTTCCCGTTGAGGACATGCGAAACCTTTTCAGATGTAGACTTACCTTTGGATAGCAAGGGGTGTCTCTAAGAAATAGTAGACTTCCTCAGTTTTCTCTCTAGATCAGGTGTTTTTGTGTCACCATTAAGGTCAAGGTTGACTTTTGAGGCTATAGAATGCTGAGGATTTGATTTCCTGAATCCATTCTTGGGAGCCAAAATTCCTTAATAAATTTGCATCCAGTGGAGTTGCCATGTGAAAGATGGCAGTTAGTTTTGTACATGATCTTTGTTCGCCATTCAAATATTAAATATGATCATTTCCATTCTCTTAGGGAAATACTCTCCTTTACTTCGTTCCCTGACAACGACGCCATAAGATATTGGTCCTAAGGTTTGCACTTGATTGCTAAGGGTAAATCTAGACCACCTCAGTTGTCGGAAATATTGGTTTTTATGACTTAAGTTTTTTGGTTTTGATGGTCAGCTGATAAATGGGTTTTCAAGGACAAGGATCCAATTGGGTTGTTCAACAATCATCAACTACAATGTTTTCCTTAGCTAGTGGCATGCATTCTAGTAAACAAATAAATATGTAGAGATAAAAATAGAGGAAATACTAACAAGAATATATTTTTTCACTTGATGTATGAACTTTCAGACTTAAAATTATATTTCAAATCCAAAAGATGTATCTAAACACAAATCCTCCAAATAGGTTGCATGACAATAAACAATTTACTGAAAAATAGTTGAAATCAGGTTGTATGACAATAAATAGTTCAGTGAGACAATAGTTGAAAGGAAAAGAACCAATGCTTTGCATACATTTCAATTTGCATCCAAATAAGATAATAAGACAAACAAGATTTGAAGAGAAAACAATATATCACTAGAAGTTATATTCACCAGGTGGAAAAACGTAACAGTTTGATGTTTCAAAGTACAACCAAATCCTGATGCTAAATACTCGCAAATAATTGAACCTCTTCACATTCATAGATTCATCTATTTATTCCCATCTAGAGAGGGTTCAATTACCTATCTAGGATCTAAATTATGAAGTTCAAATTTACATTACAATTCCTATAGATACAAACTTCACTGTTACTTCCTAATTACAACTTGTAAACATTTCTTTAAACTGAGTGAAGTTGTGTTCAAGTGTTATTTCATAGGGCTAACTCCCCATCACTTTGACCTTAACCAAAAAAATTGTTTTTATCAAAAGTAGCAATTTATTACAAGTGGAAGTAGTACCTATAACTAAACCCAAAAACTCTATCAATGCAATTGGAACTATTGTTGATAACTGAAGTGAAAGAGATGAATAACCAAAGTCTTCATAAGTTGTAGTTGGTAGTTGACTCTGCATTGATTCTCATGCACACCAATAGCTAGAGACAAACCCTGAATAGTGGTAGACCAAGCTGACACATGTTTCAAATTCTTTTTCTTTTTACAACAATAAACATTCAAATAATCTCCTTCAAGAACATGCAAGTTTCTGGTGTTTCTTTTGCAACTTCTAATATTTTGTATGTATCTTTGTGTGTTGCAACTCAAGAACCTGATTTTGTTGCTGCAGATCCTGTATTTTCTGCCTCATGTTATCATTCTATTGCTTCAGAGCTTGCACATGCAAATCAATGTCATACATGTCCCTATCAGCTCAATATTTGGTGTGATTTCTAAATTTACTTGGCTTCCATTTTTTATCCCATGCTCTTCCTCAACAACATGTTTATTGAGGTCGATGGAAAGCTTATATTTCCTTGGTCTCATTTCATATATGGATGCTTTATTAAGTTTTTTATCAATGGTGTCTCTCACATGTTCATGCACCATTAACATTTTCCCTTTTATTTTTGGTTTGATATCCTGTAAAATATGCTCAGGGACCTATTCTATATCTGGGCTTATATCATCAAAATATTTCTCAAGGTTTGGGATAGTGTCCACCACACCTTGTTCTATTTCTATAGTAGTAATGCACTATGTTTTCACATCAACAAATTTGACACCCGAGGTCTCCTCTTCATTGAATTTCTACCTGGCCTTATCCCCTTCAATGTATGTACAAACATCTCCTCCATGTTGGAAAATTTGGAGAGGTCTTCATTAGTATCCTAATCTTCAATCACTATGGGATTTTACTCCTTTAAGGATGGATCAAACAATGCCTTGGAGTTCAACCTCAATTGGTTGGTGAGCCTGGTATTTTTGTTAGGTTTACTTGTCATTTCTGGGACCTAGCTCCCCTTTCTCTTTTTTATTTTCCTTACCACAGGGGGATTCTCAATCTGGGAGTCTAATGATATAAATTTTGCTGCAACAATCTCATGACTGGCTTGTTTACTCCTCCTTTGTCTACTTGTTTTTTACTTGGGAGTTTTGTCTTCCTGCATAGTAGTGGGCATAGGTTTATCCTCAAAATGTTCAGGGGACAATTGGCCTGCTAGCCTGACCTATTCTTATTTATTTCTAAGATAGTTTCTGACATAGACCTTACCACCTTCCCTTTCCCTCTATTTTTTGTAGAGGACCTCAATTACCTTCAAGGAATTTCCTCCCTTTGTGGAAGGATGGATCTTTCTTTCTCTGATTGGGTCCTCTCTTTTTTAGGTAAGGTTTTATTTTTGTGTTCTTGGGTGGCTTTGGATGAACTCTCAGGTTCAGGAGAAACCCTAGCTTCCTAGGAAACCTCATCCTTTTGTTCTTCTGGTTGTTGATCAACTTCATGTTCTTCTTGTAACCCTAAAGGCACAAGAAATTATATCCAAGGCATGTCCAAGTCGCTTAGAGAAAACATGACCAATATTTTAATGAACCCTTGGTGGTAGAGGCTTCTATGAGCCGATTCTTGGAAATTTTGGATTCTCTTAGACATATTAGTTAGGATTTTAAGAAATTAGAAGGGGAGGTTCAGTTCTTTGTCACGATTTAAATGCATGAGTAACCTAATGTGATAACAATGAATGATTGAGAACCTACTTTCTCCCGTGATATATCTTTGGATTGCAGATAGAATTCCTCTCCACTCTTGTTTAATACAAAGGATTGAGATGCCCCGACTCTAATCAAGGTTTTGATGCTCTGCCACCAGAAACTTATTGCAGACTTCAGCTGGAAATTTACCCTTTTTAAACCACCTCTCACCACTGATGGGGAGAGCACATGCTCCAACGATGAAGTGATCTGTAATGTGAATGGTTGTGTCCCTGAATTGTGTTTGCAACCCATTGAAGTTTTGCACAAAGATTAGAGAAACTCCTGTGTGATGTCCATTGAAGGTGCATATGAAGTCAAACCATTCTCCTCTGATAAATATATCCCTAATTTCTGGTATAGCTTCGAACAGATCAAGCCATGTTGGATCTTTTCAGTTCAACTTCCAACGTTCTTAGGGTGATACCATCATGACTTAGCTACTTCTGTGGAGAGTGGTGGTCAAGAGTATGCATTGTTTCAAGTTTACTTACCACTTGTAATGATAGCTATACACAACCATGCAATGATATCATTGCTCGAGGCACAAACATGCATGATCTTAGCATGAAATTTGTAATGATAGTTGAACAAAGTAAACATGTGCAAGTTCTTGAGTGTGCAGGAAGATGTAAATGCATGTTGGCCACCAACACACTGTTATTTAAACTTTTATTTTTTTTTTCAAAATTAAAACTCATAAAACAACGCTATTCTGCTGATTACAAGAATAAGGGCATTCTTGCAATTAGTACCCATTTACATCAATAGTCCTAAGTTATCCTTTTTGCAACACACACAGTACCATGGTGATATGACCTATTCAATTCAAATCATGACTTGTCTTAACCTTATAAAGAGCAAGGAACTAATAAAAAACAAATAAAAGATGACAAAAAAAAATAGAAATGACTCAACACACTATGAAGAAAACTAACTAGAAACTGGGTTGATAGATAGATGGGATGATTCAAGGAATAGAAGGAAGAGGTGCATACCTTCGATTTAACACAACCCCAAATGCATTTTTCTTGGATTATTGGAGGAAAAGAAGGAAGATGTGCATACCTACGATTTAACACAACTCGAGATGCATTTTTCTTGTACATTTCATTTACCTCGGATGCATGAAGTCGACCCCGAATGCGTTTCTTTCTGTTTTTATTTTTGTTTCATTAGTTTATTTATTATTTTATTTTTGTTTTATTTGGTTTATTATTTTATAATATTTAATTACTCTTGATTTTTATTATTCTTTATTTTTCGTGTATGAGTATTGTTCATTTAGATCCAAAACATAGGAAGATAAGGTTTCATGTTAATTTTCACCTGATTCCTTTTCACCCATATTCATTTTCACCTCATATATGCATCCAGATTCGCGGAGCATTGGTAAGAATAGTTCATTTCAATTTTATCAGGATGCATGTATTCACTCTGGATACATTTCTTATGAATCTCAGATTGATATCTAGATCTAGGTGTGAATGAGGGGTGAAGGTAGCCTTATTTTCCTGGATGTATATTGACCAAAACATTCATAGTTATTATTATATCATATGAAATACACATTCATTTTAATTGCAGAAATATCATATATTCAAGAATTCATTTAAATGTAAGATCTCCCAAGTTAAATGGTGGCTTGAAAACCAATTGCTATGGACTATTATTACCTATAACACTTATTTTATTATTTTTATCACTAATGCATTGGTTGTAGCTTCCCTCATTCTACCACCTTTTCCTTTTCTAGCTACCCCACCTTGATGCATTCAACTTCCAACATAGTTTAGAATGTTGGCATGTTCTATGTAATGGTGCGAGGAAGAAGAAGAGATTGGAAAATCAACAACAAAGGATGTAGACATAGTCATTGCATATATTCATATTTTCATATCTACATGATCCATATTGCTTCACTATATTGCTTCATAATGAAAAAAGGTTATCATATGAATTCAAAATTTAAATTTGTATTTTCATACCTACGCATAAGTGACATACTACAGAGATGTAATACCATTACCATGTCTTGGAAAAATCCTTTGTATGATTATGTATGCTTCTACTAATATGCCTTTGATTTTGTTCTATCTTTTGCAGGAACAAATGCATATGGATATTGCTATGCACTTGCCAGTTAAAAATTTTCATTTCATCTCTAGCTATTGCATATCATGAAGTTGAATATCCCCTATTGCATATCATGAAGTTGGACAGTTTTTGGGTCAAATCATACTTGCGCATCTCCTCTCCTAGAAACCTCCCTCTACAAGGAAAAGACCAACCCAAAGTAATGTTAATGACTTATTAAAAAATGCATGATAGTTAGAGGGAGGGCCCTAATGAAATATCCAACAACATGTAGATGGTATGACGCAAGTGTGATCCTTCTCTTCTATCAAAATATCCCCTTTTTTTCTCGCTCGTGTCATTCATTTAGAAAACCCATCCATGCTTTTGAGGTGAGGCAAGGAAGAGAGATGTTGAGTGGGTCCATTCTATTATAATTATTTAGCTAGGTTAGGGCTCATTAGTTATTAATCTACCCCTCTAAGGTGAGCCACATGCATTCAATGAGCCTATGCATAATGGAGCTAGATAAAACATCTATACTATAGAAGCATCGTGCAGTTGTTAACAAGACTCAACCTATACCATAGGGTGATGTTGGCATTACTCAATTCAGAGGAGATATAAACCACATGTCTAGAATTATGACTCCATCAATCCTTTACATACATTGTGTATTACCTAGATCAAGTGCTATAGGGTCTTGTAGAAACCTCTAGATAACACATGCCCAGATATCCCATGGGTAGATAAATCAATGCCCACATCTCCCATGGGTAGGTAAATCAAAATTATTTAAGGAGAGGAAACATTAGGAATACCAACCCTTTAAATTATAGGAGCCAAGAGAAACCAAACTACACCTGAGAGACAATAAAATGACCCTATCCAATAAGTGTAGAAAGGCCATATAGCATGACCCATATTTAAGGAGATTTTGTAGAAAAATGTAGCCATCAAGGAGAGTCATGCTACAAGTAGGCAAAGCCTTTCATGGTATAGGATGTAGTTAGAAACATTTAGCAAGACTGATATTAGAAGTTGGTTTGTAACTAGATGATAGAATAAGAGGAGGATATATAGACCCATTAGAATTGTAAACAACAACTAATTCTCCATGAATTAAAAATCATACACGAGTGCCTAGGTAAACCCCAAATGCAGTTGTCATTTGCACCACTGAAAGGGACGTTTTCTCTATTCCTGATGGTCGTGGTTGGTAGTGCCTTTAACTGCATTATCTAATTCCTTATCGATGGGTGGTGCCTCAATAATTGATTCTATTGGATGGGTTATGGCACAGGTGCTTATATTTTACATGAGTTTCAACTAAAAATAAGTCATCAATGCTTTTCCATTTTCCATTCAAAGTTGATGCCTCTTGTAAAAAATATGTCACCAATGCTTTGCCATTTTCCATTCAAAGTCAAGAATTGATAAGAACTTGATATTCCTTGAAATCCATGTTAACGATGTGCTAGTTTTTAGCTCTCGATAAAATAAAATCCAAAATGTACAAACCTTGGCAAAACTTTCGAATGCTTTTTTGAAGTAGATATTTCTACATACAAATTTATCCCCTTTTGTAATCACTAAAGTTTTTTTAATATTTATGAATAGCCAACATATAATCAAAGCATACTATTTTTATTCTTTACACAAGGAAAATTCTAGATATTAGGTCAAAAATTGGTATTGCTATCATATTAAATACACCTTTTCAATATGATCTTTCATTAAAGTCTTCTTTATTTGAGAATATGTTGCTCCTGACTTATGAGTCCATGTTGAACACCGTTTACTATTGCAATAAGTTAATTTTTTACTTGTTATTAGTTTATCCTTTTGACTTTAAATTTCTTTTGATTTTGTTGGAATATTGGTTGTTGTCACTGATGTCAACCCTAGTCATGGGTTTTGGACCACAAGATTGATGAAGGTATTTGGACATGAAGGAAAATTCACATGCAGATACAACACCAATGAATGGATAGTATACATCATGTTGTTTCCGGTGGTATGTGGCACGTAACGTGGATCCTCATTATTGAGGAGAAATGAATTTTTGAAGATGACAAAGTGAATTGTACATGTAGGCCCTGAAGATAATTACAGAAAATAATTACAAAATAAGAAAGTGTCAGGTCAGCCCTAATGTTAAAAGGAAGTGACGTAAATGGTATAAATAAACATCATTATACATTCATTTTATACAAGTCGAATTTCAGAGGGAAGAAGAAGGAAAAGAAGGCCGGATTTCAAGGGAGGATGAAGTCTTTTGATGATGTGTTCTAAGGTATGTTATTTTCAGGTCATCTTACCATTTTTTCTATAATTTTTTTTATAGAACGATTCATATGGTGAAATTGCTATGGTATTGAGAATACATATCAAGGTACCTCTGGTAAAAATTTTAGCTATTGATTCGCTACAATTATGGAGATAAACTCTGTGGAAGATAGGGTTTGTGACCAGTCCTGAAGCTAGTCAATAAACAGGTGTTCCGGGTAAAACAATCATAAATTATTCATACAGAATCCAAATGAAGTGGGACCACTTCCATTGGTAATATTATGGACTTTATTTTATTGTGTGTGCGTTTCAGAATCGGATGTTAAATATTGAGCATGGGGCATGCTGTACAAGTTGGGTCTTCTTAACAGACCAGAATTGAATAAAGTCTACCATTCTTTCTATAACCTCTTTTTGGGGAGGATTCAAGGAGTGAAAATTGGAGGAGTTTCAAAGAATACATTGAATAATATTATCTACAGGATCATAGCACTCCAAGAATTTAAGAATTGCAGAAATTGAAGAAGTCTCAGGAAGCATTATCAGGTTCTATGTGATGATTGGTTGATGGTGATGATTTAATGTAAAGTTTTATTATCTCTCATATATTCTTGGGTGGAAGGAAGGGGAAAGGATGGAGAGTTCAAATCTCTCTTGATATTGGAGGATTGTATCTTCCTCTTGGAGGTTTATCCCTCCCTTTATATTTGGAAGCTATAGCTACCTTTGGAAGTCCTTACTTCCCTTGAACAAAAACTATTGATTATTTCTCATATATTGTGCATGGTGTATTGTGGTGTATTGGCGCAACTCTTATACTATTGATTATTTCTCATTGGATATAATTGAATGGTTTAAGTATAAGTTGAAAAAGGTTTTTAAATTGTACTTGATACTGATTCACCCCCCTCTCAGTAAGAACAAATACGCAAATAAACATGAATGGTGTAAACAGAAGATATGGAAATAATCGTGGATTTCTCAACAGAAGTTATAATTCATTTTACCCATTGATGGACAAAAATATTGTATGCTACAAATGCAATTATCTTGGTCACAAAGCACAAGATTTCAAATATATGAATGAAGATGACCCTATGCCAACCACAATATGGAGAAGGAAAGAGATTCCAAACAATGAAGATTGTAGAATAGCATTGACCACTGAAGAATGTAAAGAAGAAGATGAATGGTACATAAACAATGGATGTTCTTCACACATGACTGGGGATCAAGAAAAATTCATCATCTTGAAGAGAAAGGGTGGCAATGTTGCATTTGGAGATGACTCATCTGCCAAAATACTTGGAGAAGGTGTAGTAGAGCTTGGAATAAAAAATGTAAAAGAAAAGAATGTTCTATTGGTTCAAGACTTGAATCATGATCTACTTAGTGTTAGTAAAATGTGTGATCAAGGATACACTCTTACGTTTGATTCCCGAAAATGTAAAATCAGAGAAAATAACTCAAGAATTGGTTGTAACTGCAACAAGAAGACCGAACAACATATACATACTAGACATGAAGAAGAGAGAGAAGACAGAAGACACACAAAAGGATTCTAAGGAAGAAAACATCCCAAAGACCAAAAATAAGGATGAAGTATTATTGAGTGCCACATGTTTAGGGGGAGCAGCCCCAAAGAAGAAGGTTACTTTTTTCCATTAAACTCAGGGGGATAAGCCATACCCTTTTCCATTGATGTCAAAGGGGGAGATAAATTGGGATCATGATGATAGGGGGAGCATGAGTGTTGCCATCAATGACAAAGGGGGAGATTGTTGGAAGATTGGTTGTTGCCATTGATGTCAACCCTAGTCATGGGTTTTGGACCGCAAGATTGATGAAGGTATTTGGACATGAAGGAAAATGCACATGCAGATACAACACCAATATATGGATAGTATACATCATGTTGTTTCCGGTGGTATGTGGCACATCATGTGGATCCTCATGGTTGAGGAGAAATTAATTTTTGAAGATGACAAAGTGAATTGTACATGTAGGCCCTGAAGATAATTACAGAAAATAATTACAAAATAAGAAAGTGTTAGGTCGGCCCTAATGTTAAAAGGAAGTACATAAATGGTATAAATAAACATCATTATACATTCATTTGATACAAGTCGAATTTCAGAGGGAAGAAGAAGGAAAAGAAGACTGGATTTCAAGGGAGGATGAAGTCTTTTGGTGATGTGTTCTAAGGTATGTTATTTTCAGGTCATCTTACCATTTTTGATATAATTTTTTTTTCTAGAATGATTCAGATGGTGAAATTGCTATGTCATTGAGAAGACATATCAAGGTACCTCTAGTAAAAATTTCAGCTCTTGATTTGCTATAATTATGGAGATACACTCTGTGGAAGATAGGGTTTGTGACCAGTCCTGAAGTTAGTCAATAAACAGGTGTTCCGGGTAAAATAGTCATAACTTCTTCATACCGAATCCAAATGAAGTGGGACCACTTCCATTGGAAATAGTACGGACTTTAGTTTCTTGTGTGTGAGTTTCATAATCGGATGTTAAATATTGAGCGCGGGGCATGCTGTACAAGTTGGGTCTTCTGAACAGACCATAATTGAATAAAGTCTACCATTCTTTCTATAACCTCTTTTTGGGGAGGATTCAAGGAGTGAAAATTGAAGGAGTTTCAGAGAATA
>ML800279.1:327002-362195 GCA_009831015.1 Picea engelmannii | reverse complement strand
GTTCTATGTGATGATTGGTTGATGGTGATGATTTAATGTAAAGTTTTATTATCTCTCATATATTCTTGGGTGGAAGGAAGGGAAAAGGATGGAGAGTTCAAATCTCTCTTGATATTGGAGGATTGTATCTTCCTCTTGGAGGTGTATCCCTCCCTTTACATTTGGAAGCTATAGCTACCTTTGGAAGTCATTACTTCCCTTGAACAAAAACTATTGATTATTTCTCATATATTGTGCATGGTGTATTGTGGTGTATTGGCGTAACTCTTATACTATTGATTATTTCTCATTGGATATAATTGAATGGTTTAAGTATAAGTTGAAAAAGGTTTTTAAATTGTACTTGATACTGATTCACCTCCCTCTCAATATCAACATATTTGCAATATTTAATACAGGCAATTGTAAATAATACTTATTGTAGTAATTAAAATAAACCAAAAAAAATTATTTTCTTGCATATTATTGTCATATGTCAAGTTGTATCTCTTATTGTGGGTGTGTCTATGATATTATTGGTAATATCTCTTGAATTAAATCCATTTCCTAGTCATTGTCACCCTTTTAAGTATATTTTATTAAGAAACTTAAAGCGCTTATTCTTTTTCAAGTGTCAATTAATTAAATTATTGCTAGTGGTCATTCATGAGTTGTTTTGATCTATCAACTGCAAAGAATTCAAGCTATGATGAGATAATAAAGCTAATAGCCATGTAAGGGTAAGGTAGTGACGTGTTTTGTGGATATGCCTTCTGCTTTTGATTACTCAAGACTAAATTGACAAATATATAACAAGTTCCCTTCACTTACTTTTCCACTCGCACTATCGCATCAAATTCTTCATACTTACCATGTACATTCAATTGAAACACCTCATTAGAAAACTTGGGTACAATTAGCTTTAGTTAATGCAATCTCAATGTTTTGCGTGGAGAAATCCTTCTTGCTACTTTATTAGCTACATAAATTTCTCCCCAACTGTGGCATTCTATGTAGAACTTCATTTGAATAGATGCACATATGAGAAAAAATAAAATGTCAGAGAAACATAAAAAATGCATTGAATTCAATTCAAATAAATAATTCCTAAATAAAATATTAGTCTATATTTTCCTACATGTATTTTAGTTTCACATTTATATAATCTTGGAATTTCAGTAAAACTTGATAGTTGTTGTGGATGAAAGATTCTTTATGCACTTTCTTACATCATCTAGCATTTTAAACCATGGGTTGTGTCATCTATGAAAAAAATGTTGTCACCCTATGATGGGGAACCAATCTTGCAAGCTCATAATCCTTTTGAGCATCCAATTAGGAACTATTAATTTCTCAACCCAACAACTGGCAATTAGTTCCAAGTAAACCCTTGTTGTAAATTAAATCAATAAGCAAATTATTGAATAAAAGAACATATGAGTTTTAATGATCTAAACAAATAAATCAACGGAAGCATAAGAAAACATACACATTTCACACATGATTTCTGGGTAAACACCCCTAGAAAAACCCCGAAGGGAAAACTAATACCTTGTTGATTTTATTAATATAAAATCATGGGTTCTTGTCCTGGGATAATGGCCCACCTAAGGACTAATACAATACAACAAAATAGCCTAGCCTATATAACATACTCCCCATAAATTATGCATACAATTCCTACAAAAACTAGGCATCTTCCAACAGAGTACACATCTAATAGCATATTGATGTCTAACAAAAATTAATAGTTAAAGAATGCCAGGGGGAATTTACTGCTATAGGAAAAGAAAAGAAGAAACAAAACTAATGGATGAGAACAACAATATTTTCATTAGTCAGAACATAAATCAATTAAGGATTTATTACATCTCATATGAATTTGGAACAACTCTCTCCTATGTTTCTGACCCTTTTATTGTCTCCTCTATTTTATGTTTCTTCCTGTACAAAATCAAGTCAAATTTTGATGATCCCTGTTGAGCCGAGTTGAACCCCCTACACTATTTTATTTTCCCCTTTATCTTTTCATTTCTTGGCAACTGAACCGTTCAGACCATTCAACTTCCCCAATCATTTCTTGTTTCCCCCCTGGGTAGTTACATGTTCCACCTTTCAAAAACCATTTTTCTAAACATTGAGTTGACAAGATTTAAATAGTTGTAGCGACTTAAATGATTCATTTTCCCACACTATTTGTCCTGCCACTTGTCATGAATCTATTAAAATACACGTGGATTTGAAAATGCATAATTTGTAGCCTCTAAATACATCACGTTGGTGTTGCAACAATTGTTTCAAAATGTGTTGCAACAATTTTTTCAGCATGTGTTGCAGCAACTGTTACAACATGTGTTGCAGCAACAAGAATTTGACACTTATTCCTTGCTATGATTTATTAGCTTAAACTTGAAATATTTTTGGGTTGATGTGGATTGCTTGAGGCCAAAGATGCTCCTACATCAGAAATCCTTGGTAAGAAAAACATGAGCCCCAGCTCATGTGTATGCAACTGTAGATCCAACAGAGGATAAATATGCTTGTAGGTGTTCTAACTCCTTTTAAAAAACCCACGATGAATCTACAAAACCCTTGTTTCTTCACTTGACCAAATATTCAAAATACTCTTTTTTTCTGGTCTTCTTGAGAATTATCTTCTCCAAAACTTGTTCCAATTCTTTGACTATTTAACAAGTAGTTGTTTCTTCCATTTGGGCAGGATATGTTTTTCACCATTCTCGTCTCCCTCATGAAACTCGTACAAATCAGCCACATTGAATATTGGAGAAATGTCAAAATATTTCAGTAATTTTAACTTTTATGCATTATAAAAAATCTTTGTCAAAATTATGCATGGCCCAATTTTGTTGTTGTTAATCTTACTAAACGTACCTTTGGGAAATATTTCCTTCCTCAAGTGTGCCATTACCATCTTTCCTTCTTCAAAAAAAATTCATCTTCTTCACATATTTTCTCCTTCTTTATACTTGGTATTTCTCTGCTGTATCTTTCTTTTAACCTATTCATGCATTTCATTCATGCTCTCTCCAAATTCGTTTGCAACAAGACTTCTTTTGTCCTCTAGATTGGGAAAATTAACCAAATAAACAACTCCTTTTAATGACCTACCATAAACAATCTGAAATGGACTCTTTCCTACAGATCTATTAACATAATCATTATAAGCAGATTCAACCTATGCCAATAACAAATCCCATTGTCCTGGCTTCTCCCCACTCAAACTCCTTAACAAATTTCTAAGACTTTGGTTCACCACCTCGGTCTATCCATCCATTTGAGGATGGTATGTAGAACTGTACAACAATTTGGAACCCATCTTTTTCCAAAGTATCCTCCAACAATTCCCAAGAAATCTCATATCCCTATCAGAAGTGATACTTCTTGGTATCCCATGTAATCTCACAATCTCTCTGAAAAATAAAACATCAAATTTAGTAGCATCATTCATTTTCTTACATGGTATGAAATGTGCCATATTTCAAAAATATGTCCATTATAACCATCATAGATTCATGACTTCTCTATATCCTAGGTAGTCCCAAAACAAATTCCATACTTATATCTTCCCATGGCCTCTCTGGTACTGGTAGTGGTGTATACAATCCTTTGTTTTGACTCCTTCCTTTGGTGATTTGACAAATTATACAACAATCAATGAACTTCTTAACACCCTTGTTGATTCTAGGACAAAATTATATGTTCTTCCACCAATGTCGTGGTCTTATCAACACCAAAATATCCACCTAAACCTTTACTATGAAACTCTCTAATAAGATTCAACCACATTGATCTTCGTGGAATGCATAAACCTTGGTTCTTGAACACGAAACCTTCTTGAAAATGAAAATCCAAATATCTTGTTCTATTGATACTACAAGGTGCTTTGCATGATTTCCAGGCCTCTGCAAACTCTGCATCTTCTGCATACAATTATTTCATACATTCCAAGCTAACAACTTCAATTGCTAAAGTATTTAGTAGCATTATCCTTCAACTCAATGCATCTGCAACTCTATTCGACTTTCCAAACATGTGTTTCAAAACAAATGAGTAACTTTGCAAAAACGTTACCCATTTGGAATGCTTTTGATTTAACTTACCCTGATTATTGATGTATTGCAACAACTTATGATCAATAAATAATAAAAATTCATTTGGTAACAAGTAATGTCACCAATTCTTCAAGGCATGTACAATAGCATAAAACTATTGATCATAAACATAGTATTCTTGTTAGCATCATTCAATTTCTTGTTGAAGAACGCAATCGATCTTCCTTCTTGGCTCAAAAATATTCCAATTGTTGAACCACTTCCATCACATTCCACTTGAAATACTTTATTGAAATCTGGAAGTGCTAAAATTAGTCGTTCAATTAACTTTTTCTTCAAATATTCAAATGACTTCATGACTGCTACTGTCCACTTAAAATTTCCCTTCTTCATGCATTTAGTAAGTGGTGCACAAATCTCACTGAAATTTCTAATAAAATTCATATAGAAGCTTTCCAAACCATGGACACTTCTCACATCAAACGTACACTTAGGTGTTTTCCACTCTAAAATAGTCTTAACCTTTTCAGAATACATCCTCAAACCTTCCTCGGAAATCACAAATTCCAAGTATACTAACCCTTCCTTCATAAATATACATTTCTTCAAATTGATTGGTAGTTTCTCTTCTCTCAACTGCGGTAACACCTTTCTCACATGATCTAGGTTTTCTTCTTTGGTCTTGTTGAAAATAAAAATGTCATCTATGTACACAACAACAAACTTACCAAAAAATGGTTTGAAAACTTCATGCATAACTCTCATGAATGTGTTAGGTGCATTGGTTAGTCCAAATGGCATAAATAACCACTCAAACAAACCATCCTTTGTATTGAATGTTGTCTTCCATTCTTCACCTTCCCTTATCTAAATATGATGGTAACCACTCTTTAATCAATCTTTGAAAAGAACTTGACTACACTCAAACAATCCATGAGGTCATCCATCCTTAGAAAAGGAAATTAGTACTTGATAGTAATCTTGTTAATAGATTGTGAATCAATACACATTCTCCATTCACCTCCTTTCTTGGGTTTCAAAAATATAGGTACAACACATGGACTCAAAATATCTCTAATAAATCCTCTGTCAAGCAGCTCTTGCACCTTCTTATTTACTTCCTCACTCTTGGATGGAGTCATCCGATAATGAGCTTTATTTGGTAGAATTGATCCCGATATCAAATCAATATGATGTGTTATACTTCTCAAGGGAGGTAAACCTATTGGTAGATCATCTACAAAAATATTCTTAACTCATTCAACAAAGGTTGGATTTTTGGTGGCACGAGACTCATTTTTTAAATATCCAAAACTTCTCTTGGTACTAAGTCCAAACATAAATGATCCCTCTTATTTTCTTATTAGAAAAGAGGATCGCAGAGAAATAACATAAAACAGATGCGGAAATAAAAAATAGAAGATACACAATACAATAGAGACATATATACGTGGTTCACCCAATATGGGCTATATCCATGGAGAAATTGGTAGTCCTTTCTTTTATTATCCAGTAAAATGAAGGGATACAACCTACAACACATCCATTGTATCTTCCTCTTCACTCTCTCATAGTCTCCTCTCTCAGTCACAATACATTTTCAAAAAACTACTACACAGCCAAAATACAATTCTTTGGCTCATTTCTTTGCTCATTTCTTTGCAAGATGAATGGCACTCTGGCTATCAAAATACAACCTACTATTCTCCTATTTCTTTCTCAATTCCTCCATAAACCTCTATAACCAAATCATCTCTTTACTATCCTTTGTAGAAGCAACATGCTCTGCTTCCATTGTTGAAAGTGCAACAACCTTTTGTATTTTTGAAATCCAACTTACTATTGTTCCACCTATAGTAAAAACATACCATTTGGTGCTCCTCCTGCTATATTTATCATATACCATATATGAATCAACATATCCCTATAGAATAGTGTTTGAACCTCCAAAAGATAATGCATGAGTAGTAGTACTACCTCTCAAATACATGAGAATCCACTTTACTGCCCCCCAATGTTATTTACTTAGATTGTTTGTATACCTGCTCACAACTCCCACTACATGTGCAATATTTGGTCTTGTGCACACCATCACATACATCAAGCTACCAACTGACGATGAATAAGGGACCTTGGACATGTATTTGATCTACTCCTATGTCTTGGGACACATTTCCTTATTTAATTTGAAATGGTTGGCCGAAGGTGTACTAACTGGTTTTGCATCCTGCATTCTAAACCTCTCCAACACCTTCTCTATGTACTCACCCTAAGACAATGTCAATTTGTGATTTTTCCTATCTCTTGTTATTCTCATACTAAGGATTTTTTTTGCAACACCCAACTCCTTCATTGCAAATGAATTATCTAATTTTATTTTGAGCACATTTATATCCTACATGTTAGACCCTACAATAAGCATGTCATCTACATATAATAGCAAGATAATGTACCTTCCATTTTCTAGCCTCTTAAAATAAACACAATGATCAGAATGAAATCTACTATAACCTTGTTCTATCATAAACATGTTAAACTTCAAATACCACTGCCTTGGAGCTTTCTTTAGGCCATACACGTTGTTCTTCAACTTGCATACCAAATTCTCCTTCCCTTTGACCTCATACTCTTGTGGTTGCTGCATATAAATCTCTTCCTCCAAATCTCCATAGAGAAAATTTATTTTTACGTCTAACTGTTCAAGATGAAAATCTTCTACTACCACAAGACTTAAAATAGTCCCAATTGAAGTCATTTTAACAACAGGAGAAAATGTTTCGTGAAAATCAATACCTTTCTTCTGTGCAAACCCCTTTACAACAAGTATGGCCTTGTACCACTTTTTCCCTCCATCTTCTGCCTTCAACTTGTAAACCCATTTATTCTTCAATGCTCTTTTTCCTATAGGAAACTGAACCAAGTCCTAAGTTTGGTTATTTACTGAGTTCATTTCCTCTTTCATGCCTTGCTCCCACTTCTTTTTATTATCTACCTGCATTGCCTCTTCATAACTTTCTAGTTCACCAGAATCAGTCAACAATAGATAATACAATGAAGGAGAGTATCATTCAGGGGGTCTACTTAACCTGGTAGATATTATAACAACACTTGTAGGTGTCTGAGTTACATGTTTCTCATGTTTTTGTACATTTTGATTTTCCAGTACCTTTAGAATTTCATTTTCTTTGATTTCATTAAGCACTGTTGTGTTTTCCTTTTGTTGTTTATTTTCCTGCAATTGATCTTTGTACATGACCTTTTCATTGAATACCACATCTCTACCTCTTATGATTTTGTGATTTTCATAATCCCATAAGCGATAACTAAAATCATTAACATTGTATCCAATAAAGGTACACTTCTTGGATTTTTCCTCAACCTTTGTTCTATTTTCTTTATCAATATGGACAAATGTTTCACAACTGAAAGTCTTCAAAAATGAGTAGTTTACCTTTTTACTTGTCCATGCCTCCTCTAGAATGCCACCATCCAAGGAGCTTGAAGGCCCTCTATTTATTAATTAAACATCAATATCTATGACATCTACACAAAACTGTAAGGGAAACCCTGCATGCAATCTCATACTCCTTTCACGTTCCATGATTGTCTTGTTCATCCTTTTTGACACACCATTTTCTTGTGGTGTTTCTAGAACTATATTCTCTCTACGAATCCCATGGTATGAACAATAGTTATCAAACTCCTTGCTAAAATATTCACCTCCATTATCTTATTAGAGACACTTTAACCTTTTTCCTGTCTCATTCTCAACCAAAGCTTTCCATTTCTTAAAAGTGTCAAAAACATCAGATTTTTTTCAAATCTAATAAACCCAAGTTTTTGTAATTGCATTATTAATAATAATAATGAGCCACCAAGAGATGATATATGATCTGTTCCTCATACATATGTATGCAAAAGCTCTAACTTTTCACACTTCTTTTCCTTTTCAACTTTGAGAAATTTGACTCTCTTATGTTTTCCATAAACATGGTGCTCACAGAAATACAATTCAACTTGTTTGAGATCTGAAAACAAATTCCTTTTGTGGAGTATTTTCATTCCCTTCTCAATTCTGTGTCCAATCCTATGATGCCACAATGTTGTATCCACTCTTGTAGAAGATAAATAGATAGAAGAATTAGCATTACCAGTACATAAATAAAATGTACCTACCTTCTCTCCTTTTTCTATTACCAATGATCCTTTAGTGACCTTCCACGCCTTTTCTGTAAATGTAGATATGCAACCTTCACTTCCCAACTTCCCTGTTGAAATCATATTTCTTCTCAAATTTGGAACATGTCTCACCTCTTTCAGAAACAATTGGTTTCCATTCTTTAAATTTATTTGTACCTTACCCATTCCAACAATTTTACATGATTCATCATCACCTAAATAAACTTGTCCAAAATCACCTTAAACATAATCTTGAAAATATTTCCTATGGGATGTGGCATGAAATGAAGCCCCTGAATCTAATACCCAAGAATCAATAATATTATCTAAAGAAAGAATTAAAGCATATTGTAACACATGACCTGCTATATTTGGTTCTTGATTTTTCTCTTGTTGTCCATCTTCTTGTTTATTTGGAGATCTGTAGTCTTTCTTCATATGTCCTTTCTTCCCACAATTCTAGCACTCTATCTTTCTTAACTTGGATTTGGATATGCCCTTCCTAGGCTTCCCAAGGTTCCCTGGGCTCTTTCCTCTTTTTCCCTTTGTCTTCCCTTGTTCTCCACGATCAACACATTAGTTGATGCCTCACATGTGATTTTCTGTCACATTTCCTTGCTAAGGAATACACCAACAACATCATCAAATTTTAGTGTTTGAACCAAAGAAAGAGTTACATACATCCATGACCAAGTTGTTCCATATTTCTGACAATGAGCACAAGATTATAAGATCCCTAAACTCATCATCAAAATTTACTCCTACATAACTTAGTTGATTAGTAACTGTATTAAATCCATTTAAATTTTCGACAATAGACCCACCTTCTGACATCTTCATATTAAATAATCTCTTCATTAGAAATACCTTGTTGGAGACTGAGGGTTTTTCATATAGTTTAGCCAATGCCTTCATCAGATCCTCTGTTTTCTTTTCTTTTGAAATGTTGAAAGCCACCGACATTTCCATGCACAACCATATCATTCCTAGTTCCTTTCTATCAAGAAACTCCCATTCTTCGTCCTTCATACTCGTAATCTTCTTTTATTTTCCTTCCAACGGTAGGAAAATATTCTTCTAATATATATAGTCTTCCATTTCCATCTTCCATAACTGGTAGTTTGGCTGTTAAATTTCTCAACCCTAAACTTTCCATCTTCCACCATTGCTCCCACTCAAACTAGAAACCCTCTTTTCTTGCGAGTTCCCTTTCACTCTAATACCAATTGTTAGAAAAGAGGATTGAAAAGCAATAAAATAAAATAGATGCAAAAATAAAACACAAAATATGCTCATTACAATGAAGACATATATATACATGGTTTCCAGGTATGGGCTATGTCCACAGATAAATTGTGAGTCCTTTCTTTTATTATATAGGGAAATGAAGGGATACAACCTAAAACACATCCACTGTAACTTCTTCTTCACTCTCTCACATTCTCCTATCTCAGTCACAATATCGTTTGACAAAACTACTACACAACTACAATACAATTCCCTCATACATAAAAGAGGGTTTCCTTCTAGGGAAAAAACCCTAACATAACTTCTACCGTTATATGTGCAACCTAATGATGAATGATTTGGATGGAATATGAAATTAAAATATTTTACAAGGCAAATTTACCAAAACATCATCTTTAGGGGAGGTTCCCCTAAACCCCCTCCAAGGGGGGCTCCAATGATTGTCTCCACCCCCCCTAGACCCCTTGGTGACAGATGTGGGGGGGGAATTCCCCCCAAACCCCCCCATCAAGAACTACGATCCAAACATGGATAAAACAAGACCTTTGAATCAAGAAAATAATCATGCTCCACAACCAATAATTTTCTCAAGAATTCCTTAGTTGACCACAACATAATGCGACTACTCCTACAAATATTTATGTTTTCCTTTTCCTTGCTATCATTACCATTCAACTCAGTCTCCACTATTGTCTCTAATTTATATTTCTTTCCATCCTTTAAAAATTCATAAGTATTCTTCCTCCTGTCATGGAAAATTTTTCTGTCAAACAACCATGGTCTTCCGAGTAGTACATGATAAGCATCCATCTCTACTATGTCACACAATACATGTTCACTAAACTTTCCAATCTAAAAATCAACAAGAATTTCTTAGTCAGAGTCACATGTTTTCCTCTTTTCAACCATGAGACCTTGTATAGATTTGGATGTGGAATGATTTTAAACTTCAATTTCTCCATTACTTCTATGAATACTAAATTTTATGTACTCCCTCCATCTATGACAAGATGACAACACTTATCCTGAATTTTTCATTTAGTTTTGAACACTCTCTTTATCTATTCAAACTCTTATGCTACCTTTGTCTTAGGCTTGATTAATACTCTTATAAACATTAGGTTTTCTCCTTGCGCTTGTTGAACTACATCCACATTCCCACCAACAATTGTTGTTTCATTTGCGTAGGTAACTTGTGTCCTAGCCTCATTTCTTCTCACCATGTTCTTCCTATGCGGACATTATGATGCTTTGTGACTCTCTACTACACATATATAACATGCAATCACATACTTACCTTGACCAAAACCTTTTCCTCTGCCAACGCTTCTTCCTCCTCTTGTATTATGACCGTTGGCTGCTTCATCCTCCTTTTCATTGTCGTTAATAGCACTTGCTATACCCCTACCTCAAGTTCCTTTTCCTCGAAACTTCTGCCGCAATATTTTGTCAATATTTTTTTCCACCTTCAAAGAAAATTGATAAGATTCATCTACATTACGAAAGTAATGTGTACTCATCTCATCCTGAATATGGTACTTCAACCCATTCACATATCTTGCCACTCTTTGATACTCTAGTTCCTTTATCCCTAACCCGAGGGATAGTTTGAAAAATTCCTCTGTATATCCACAAACATATGTATCTTTTTGCCTTAAGTTTTTCACCTGCTTGCACAAATTCTGCTGGTAATCAACGTGTATGAATTTCTCCTTTATTTTTCTCACCATATTCTTCCAAGTTCTAATATTTCCCTATTAGTTATCCACTCTATCTTTCTGTAGCATATCCCACCAAAGTGCAGTGTGACCCTTTAGCTTAGTCATGGTGAATCGAACCCTATTGGGATCTTGAACATTTTCATACTCAAAACATATCTCAATCTCTCCTATCCAATCAATGAGAGTCTCATCTTTCAAAATACCATCATAGCATGAAACTTCCACCCTTGCATTACCTCTATCTTTCAAAAAATATATTAAACACACTGCTGGGTCTACTTCCTTATCATTTAACTCTTCTTCAAGCTCATCTTCAGACTCTAAACTTGTTTTAGCATCTCCATAAATTTTTGTTTCCATTTATTCAATCCTCCTTTGTAATTCTTTGAGTTATCTATTTCTTGCACCTCCTCGTGCTACTCCTACTCTTCCCGATGGAATCCTTACAAGTTATCTTGCAACCCTCACTCAAACTAACATTCACGGGCCTTACCTTCGGGAATTGTTCTCTCATAAATCATGAAATAAACTAGCTTTGATACCACTTGACGTAGTCCCCCCTAGATTTTGCATAAAATCCCTACTAAAGCCAGGTATCTTCCCATGGAGTACACAACTAATAGCGTACTGATATCTATGATAAATTAATAGTTAAAGAATGACATGAGGAATTTATTGCTACATGAAAAAAAATAACAAACAAAACTAATGGACGGGAACAAAAATATTTCATTAGTCAAAACAAAAATTCAATTACATATTTATTACATATCATACTAATCCTGAACAATTCTCACCTCTATTTCTAACCCTTTTGTTGTCTCCTCTCTTTTATGTTTCTTCCTGTAAGAAATAACGTCAAGTTTTGTTGATCCCTATTGAGCTGAGCTAAACCACCTACACTATTTTATTTTCCCCTTTGTCTTTTCATTTCTTGGTAGCTGAAACATTTAGACCATTCAACTTCCCCAATCATTTCTTGTTTCCCCCCTAGGTAGTTACATGTTCCACCTTCCAAAAATTGTTTTTCTAAATGTTGATTTAACGAGATTTAAACAATTGTAGAAACATATTCATTTTCCCACACTTATTTGGCCTGTCACTTGTCATGAATCTCTTACAATACACGTGGAGTTGAAAATGCATAATTCATAGCCTCTAAATATGTCACGCGGGGTTGTAGCAATGTGTTGCAACAAATGTTTCAACATGTGTTGCAACAAATGTTACAACATGTGTTGCAACAAATGTTACAACATGTGTTGCAACAACATGAATTTGACACTTATTCCTTCCTATGATTTATTAACTTAAACTTGAAATATTTTTGGGTTGATGCAAATTGATTGAGGCCAAAGATAAAAAAATGAATTTGACACTTATTCCTTCCTATGATTTATTATCTTAAACTTGAAATATTTTTGGGTTGATGTAGATTGCTTGAGGCCAAAGATGCTCCTTTATCACTATCAAACCTAGATGATATTCCTTTTCTTCCCCTTTTCTCCTTTCCTCGGCCTCTGCCCCTACACACTTAGATGAATTCCCTTCTCCACCCAATGAATGAGATCTCACTCACTCATTCTATGTGTGTCTCACCCTCTTACTTAGGCTGTCTTTTATAATGTTAAGTTAACCCAAAATAAAAAACCCTAGATCATCTCCAAAGTGATCAAAGGATGAGATTATATCTCACCTTCACTTTATGATCTCTAGCTAGCATTTAATTAACTCACTTAAGTTACGAATGCCAAAAAATTAGGCATTTAACTCCCATTAATACTAAAAGGTCATTCACTTTAATAATTGCTAGTAAAGTGAAACTCCTAAGCCTTGAGAGGTATTAGTGACGACTTCCACATGCTAGACACCAAGCCAATGTGTAAGTACATGTCCAATTATACATACATCAACATTCCCTCTTAGCCAGGAAGGTGCTTCTACCACCTGGAGGTGTCTTTGTCTTCATTACCATATTTGCTACCATGGTTTCTCTCCAATCCACTTGATTGGTTGCACCATATGAACATAAATTTATCCCTGCCATCTTGTTCAGACCCTTCTTCGAAGACTTTCTACCTTTTAACATGCTCCTAGAATCCTTCTTCTCCTCGGAATATTGCATGGCCATCTTTTACCATGACTCCTTATTGAAAAAATCAAAAGGCTACTCCTTCCAACATGAACCTAAAGGTTGACTCCCTCTGAGTTTCTCAACCTTTGAGGCTACCTTCTCTTTGTTCTCTACCACTCTGCTACTTTCCATTTCTCACATAGGATGTCCCTTTAGCTTATACAATTTTCTCTATCTAACTCTAAGAACAAGTGTTGTGTTTGAGCTAGATCCTTTGGGCTTGATCAATGCCTATCCATATTGGAATACTATGGAAAATCCCTTCGTCTCAATCGTTGAGACCGATAGCACACTCCTCCTAAGTTCTGGCACCCATAACACACCCATCACCCTCAACACGCCTCAGGAATCCATCTGGAATGGAACTTTCCGATATCCCTTTACTGCATGCTTGGTTCCCACACCAAGTTCCACATACATCTCTAAGTCTGAATCTTTGAATCTCTCAAACAACTCCTGTGCTCCTGTCATATGACATGTGGCTCCATTATCTAGTAGCGATGCACCAGATGATATGGTGTATGAGGAAATATGGGAAACAAGTAAGAACTCTTATTCAAACTTCTTGGAAAACTCATCCACTTGAAACTTTGTCGACGTAGCTACCTCTGGTTGTGTCTGATTTCCACCCTTCTTCTTGTTTGGAAATTGACCTGCGTAATGCCCAAACTTGTGACATACAAAGCACTTGAATTTTCTCATGTCTTTCTTCTTGTCATCTTGAGAGGTATACTTTCCACTGGAAATATTATTGAACTTTCCCTTCTTTGCCTCATTGAAAAGAGAAAGGTTCTCATAATCAATATTGTACCAACCTCCATTCATATCTTCATCTTGAATTTGTTCCTAAATGAAGTCATCCCACAACCTCCTCCAATTAGGGAGATTCTCATGTGCCATGATTCCTTTGTTGAACGATATCCATTGCTTCATGAAGCCTTTGAGTGTCGTCCTCGCAAATTCTAAATCATCCATTTTCTCCTCGATTGTAGCCAACTCATATCGAACCTATGAGATCTAGGTGAGATGGGTTGTAACCATGTTTGATCCTGTCATCTTAGTGTCTATGATCTTCTCTCTCAGCACCATTTTTTGATTCTCATTTTTACTCTAAAATAAACCCTTCAAAGCCTCCCACATGTCCCTTGCAATGTTATTTCCAGATAAATGAGGGATTAAATGATCCTTTACTCCATCTATAACTATGCACCTATATTTCACATCCTTTTAACTATGGATGACCAATTGTGTCAAATTTGTTGGAGGAGTGATCTAAGTATCAACAAATTCCTAGATCCCATTCTCCATAAACACCAACATGATTCTCCCCTTTCAAGTACTATAGTTGGAAACCCCATCCAACCTATCCTCAAATTGAAATACAGTTGCCATCTCCAATATCTGATGTTAACCCAAAAACACAACACTGAAACTGCAATCTGTTGAAAATAAAAATCTATTGCATGAATCCCTACTAACTGCTTCCTGGACCCACTGTCCACTACCCGAACCCATTTTCCACTACTCGGACCCACTACCCATTTCCCATACCCCTAATCGAAGCTACTAGAGGCTTCTTGTACCCTTTCATTGTTTCTCAAGTACTTCTTTGGGTTGCTTGAGTGATGCCTTATTTTTTCTGGGCTACCTGATGAACTTTTGGACTACCCATCTATTGTTGTCCTGCCCATGGTCTATTGGTTTCCCTACTGGTTGGCCCCTTTCTTCACTTGGTTGGAAGTTGGTCTATGTTGGTGGTTGGTTTTACCCGATACCTCCTCCACTACTTCTCTTCTACTTTCCCATGACCACTCAACACGAGCCCACACTTCCTTCACTTTTCGGTAATCCTTTGCCCTTCTTCCCAACACTTGTCGATAACACACACCATGACCCCATGCTTTTACTTCTGTTGCAGTCATCCAGTCCATCACCTCAAGTCGCTGCTAAATTTTCCATGCCATTGCCTAGCCTCCACGTGGACTATCTACTACAATGGACCACTGCCTTGACAACTCTCCTTAGCACCAAGCTCCTCTGCCATCACCTACAGACTTAGTATGTGCACTTCTCTACTGATTATTCCATGTAGATCAATAGATCCATGCGCGGATCCTTTCCGCTTAATATTCCTGCATTTTGCATCCGTATGTTGTATATATGTAGGATGGATGTTGTATGGATTTCATATGATGCCTCTCCCTTTTTTTTTTCTTTCTAAAATTTACCCTCTTTGTAGCCTACAAAATAATAAACTTTTATGCGCTGCAAAAAAATCACGATTCTTGTGTGTTGATCCACATTTGTTGATCAACGTTAGTACACATACACCCATCCTTAGTATTTTTCATTTGATTTTCTTTGCTTCTTGAATTTCCTTACTTATTCTTTTTCTCCTTTCAAATGTGGGTTGCGGGTCATACTACTGTCAAATTCCTAGGTACACCCACCCACAAACCCATGTATTTATACTTAGTCATTTTTCTTCTTCTTTCAAATTTCCAACACTTAGTCATTTTTAAAGTGATGTAGGAGTAACAATGTGGGATATCAACACGTTCATGTCCTGCATTTTCTCATGTCCCATGTCCCACAATCTCTCTACCCTCAATTTCAACCTTTATCTCTACGCCCTCCAAAATGTACCTTATACCTTTTATACTTAGCAGATTTCTTAGAATGTGGATGCAGGACACCCATATATTCCACTTTCCTTTTTCTCATGTCTTATGTCCCACAGACCCACATTCCCGCCTTCTACAAAATGACCCTCTTACTTTCATGATCTGCATAATGAACTTTTCCCATACTTAGTCTTATTTTGGATGGGGATGTGGGAGTCCTCCCCTTCCACCATTTCCATCTCATCATGTTTTGTGTCCCTTACCCACAATCTCTCCTTCACCATAATGCACTTATCATTCCTCTTTTCTCACTTCCATACGTAACCAGTTTACATCTCCCATGACATTACATAACCATTTCCCCATCGCATTTATTTCCCCCCACCACATCAGCCACCACTTGTGTGAACATAATGTCATTATTAAAGTGGTGAAGATTTCATAAACCTTGTAATAAATTAAAAAATCTCATCATGCAGGCCAACAACTTTGAAATAAGAGCTATGGTAATTAATCATGAGAGAAATATGTGGTAAATTAAATAAATAACTAATATGCCAAGCTATAGAATTTTATATCGACAGTAGCCCCACCCATTGGTAAGAATAGAAAGCAGTGTACATAATGTCAAGTAAGAGAAAAGAGTTATAATGTATAGATATACTAAATACGCTTAGACAAGAAGACCAAGATTTATAGTGATTGGGAGCTTACAACTACTACAAGGCCCTCCCTCTTGCTTAAAAAAATACAAACCAAGTATAGACCTCAAGCATAGTCTTGGCTGGTTGTGTTCTAGAGGTAACAGATTTCAAAGAGCTAGTTCAATGGTGTGTAGATAAATTCAATTTAGATAAGAGAATAATCCTACTCCAAGGAAAAAAACATGTCTCCCTTGCTCCTTCGTTATTCACAAGAATTCCATGACTCCCTACGCCCACCATGCATTTCAAGGATGAAAAAGCTGATGAATTCCTCAAAGAACATAGAGGAGGAGAATATATCCTTGACAAATATTTGGTTGACCTTAAAACTAACACCAGTGCTTCTAATATTGGGGTAGGTTCCTTGAAGTACCCATAAAAGGAATTTTCCTGGTTGTTTTCTTGCATGATTGGTTTGGAATCCATGACTTCCATTCCAAGAAATATCAATTATATTATCCATGTCATTGTGCATGAATTTCCCTCATTGATTGGGGTCACATTATTTCTAATGAAATCTCATTTCAACTGAGTAGTCTGAAGAAAACTAAGAAATTTTACATGAAATCCTATCTATTTTTCACCATAGCCTACTACCATGTTTTTTAGAACTTTCCAAGGGAAAGAAGTATCTATTGTAAGTTGGATCCAGACTTTGCTTGGTATCCAACCTTATGGAGGCACAAGGCCCAATATTATTTTTACTCAGTTGACAAAAATTTCATCTCTAAATTTAAAAAGTTAATCTTTGGCCCTAACACATCAAGACTATCACTTGAAGATTCCACCTTTCTCTTAGAGAAAGGAATCTTTGAAACCACTGAGGATTTCAGTATCATAAGGTTATTTGGCTCCGAGAAGAAACCCTTTCTCCTCCCTTTTTATGTATCATACATACATTTTATTATATAATTTTGCAGGAAATACAAATTTTGGGCTCATTTATTTAATGAGAAAAGAAAAAAAAAATCCATCTTGTTTCCTTGGAAAGTTGGAGAAGTTGTTGTAAAAATCATCTCACATTTGAATGAATTTGAAAGTCAATCTGGCCAACTCATCTTAAATGAAGCTAAATGTGTTGAGGGTTTCAACCCTAATTATTTATTTAGTGCACATATGTCCCTACTCGTCTATTCCTCTTATTTTACCAAAATTGAACAGTTTAAAGAAGGTGGTGGGGATAATTTGAATCTCCCCTAGAATTCAGTCGACAAGGATTTTAATGTTATGGAATAATTAGCTAGCACTAATAAGTGTTATCGACATCAAGGCAAAGAAGTGAATAATAAAAAACTTAATTATCTGACTGTGTCTCAAAGAAGTACCCCAGTGTGAACAAAACAAAGAAGCAGTGGTTTGGAAACAAGGAAAACAAATGTCAGAAAAATCAGATGATGGTGGTGACAAGGACAAAAGAAAGAAAAATCTTGAAAATCCCATGCAGTACACACCTCTACTAAAAATAAAAGAGAGACAATGAAAACATGGTTAGAAATACTTGAAATTCAAGATAGTCCCTAGGAAATGGATGTAGATGATCTTATCAAAGAACCTAGCTGATGTGAATAACGACTGTAGGAAACCCAAGAAATTGATGAAAATATGGTCACTCAGGAACCAAAAATATTCAAGGAAGAGTCAGTAACACTGCACCACACAACCTACAATCAGAATTATAAAAACAATTTGATTGAGAAAGTAAATACAAAAAACAAGAGAGTGTCTGAGAAATGGAAATCAACAATTGATTTCCATGGGGTTGCACCTTCAAATATTGTTCAGTTTCATGAAGCAACCAGAGAGGAACTGAAATAATATGTCGGTAATATAGAAAAGGAAAAATAAAGCAATTAGAGGCATCTCTGATTCCAAGACCATTGTTTGTTGAGCCATTAAACACAATTCAACCAACACTCACCTTCTAAGATATTCCAGAAAGAAGCAACAAGTGGAAAGGATTATTTATTTTGTTGTTAGCTATAAGAAAGTATGTTGGAGATGGGATACAAAAAATAATAGATTTAATCCAAGAAATATGTGAGCTTTCATAGAGCTCCACCAACCTTTCGATGAGGATTACACATTTCACAGAATATCTCCAAAAATATCTGGAAAATGATTAAGGTTTTTACAAAGACATTGTGGGAACATTATTGGCTATAGTTTCAAGTTCAAGTGATATGCATAGAAGATAAAAAAACCTTCCTTCCAATGTCTGAATGAAACAAATAAATTCTTAGTGGTTGAAAAGAATAAAATATTTAAGAGAAATGATAAATGAGCTAGATGTTGTGAAGAACATACCTTTTCTTTGAACTTGTTGATCTCATGAAAGAAATCGATGGCCCAAAGTTACTAATGGAAAAAATAATTTTATCTAAAGATCAATTATTAAAACAAACTGATGTATTAAAAGTTACATGGGAAAGTGAGTTCACTGACTCAATAGAATTCTCCGAGGAGGAAATAGAAAGATGGCTAGTCAGATATGTCAACATAAATGATGAGGTATATGACACACTACCCCAATTAGGCATGGAACTAAGAGAGATGGAGAATGATTTGTTCGAAATAAATACCAAACATGAGATCATGGTGGCCCCCATGAGGAAATGCATAGAAGAGTGGCTAAGAAAATACCTAATCAAAATCACCAAGCTAGATTAGCAAGAAATGGTTGCAGCAATTATGCCACCTCAAGCATAGCACCCAGCTACAAAATAAGCATCAAGAAACAAGTTACAGGTTCAAAGCACATTTCCATCACAGTGAGTCAAATAACAACGATATTCTCATCTTATCATATTTTCTTCTACAATCATTTTTCATATTGCCTTCCATTTCCTAATAACTTGTGAAACCTAAGGCTGATCCTTGAATATTTTTCGTGTGTCTTCCAAGTCTTTTAATTTTATGGTCCAAGATCTGGAAAACGATGAATGTTTAGCAAAGACACTATGGGAAAATTCTCAGCTAAAGCTTCAAGTTTAAGTGATAACCACAAAATAAAGAAAAACATGCCTTCCATTGTTCGGATGAAACAAATAAATGCCTGCTAGTTGAAAAGCATAAAAAGTTTAAGAGAAATTATAAATGAGTTGGATGTTGTGAAGAATAAAATTAGTGTCCTTTTCTTTAAACTTGTTGATCTCATGAAATAACTCGGCAGCCCAAATTTACTAATGGACACAATACTTTTATCTAAATATGAATTATTAGAACAACTTGATGTATTAAAAGTTGCATGGGCGAGTGAGTTCACTAACTCAATAGAATTATCCAAGGAGGAAATTGAAAGGTGGCTAGTCAAATATTTCAACAGAAATGGTGAGGTAGATGACACACTACACCAATTAGGCTTGGACCTAAGAGAGATGGAGAATGAGATGTTTTAAATAAAGACCAAACATGAAATCATGGTGGCCCCCATGAGGGAATACATAGAAGAGTGCCTAAGAAAATCCCTAATCAAAATCACCGAGCCAAATCAACAAGAAATGACTGCAGTACTTATGCCACCTCAAGCACAATGCCCAACTACAAAATAAGCATCGAGAAACAAGTAATGAGTTCGAAGAACATTTCCATCATAGTGAGTCAAGTAGCAACCATATTCTCATCCTTATCGTCTTTTCTTCTACAATCATTTGTCATATTGCCTTCCATTTCCTAATAAAATATAAAACCTAAGGGTTATCCTTGACTCTTTTTCTTATGTCTTCTAGGTCTTTTCATTTCAAGGTCCATGGGATCCCCATCCCAGTCCTCTTAGAATCACAAACACATTATTTTTTATTTGTATTCTAAGACTATACTCTTTTATTTTAAATACATATATATTATTTTTTGAGGTTCCCAGAGAACTAATTTTGAATATAGCATTATTGTTATTTCAAGACTTTGAGTTTAAGCTTGATATTTCAAATGTATGTCCATAAAAATATTACTTGTGTCTAATGAAATAATAATTTAATGTTCTCTGCCATATGCAGTCCATACTGCCTTTTCCCTTTCCTTGAATATCGTGTTATATCTTGATGAATGTTGTGATGGAAAATGTCATATTATTTTATCATACACTCTTTTGGTTTATAATCTTGTAACATATTGTGGATATATACTTTCTATAATATACCTGATCCTTTCTCAGGTACTCTTTGCGTTTGAATATTTATTTCAATAAATCTTAGTCCTTTCTCAGGCATTTTATTTTATTCTTGTATGTTACTTGAAATAAAGGAGTACCACCTCTTTAAAAATGCAGGTGGCTTTTGTCCTCGTGAGGTTGACTAAAGATTGTAAAACAATCTTTTAGATCAACATTTTTGGTGACTATACTGGGGAGAGCAAATGATTGGTTTCCCAGACCATAATTTTAATGACTCAATTAAAACAAATTCAACCTCGGTTACAAGTTGGACTCAGAAATCAAGGAAGTATTTTGCATCAACTGTATGTTTTTGTGTTAACAACAACAAAAATTCAAGAAGATTTTGAAATCTCTTGGGAAACCCTTACTTGAGAAGAAGAAGAGAAATATCCTTGAGGAAAAGAAGAAAATTGTGAATCCAAGAAAAACGGGAACCTTATAAAAGTCCACTAACAAGAAGTAAGAGAAAGCAACTTCAGCTTCACAAAGTTAGCGAAAGTTATAAACCAGAGACAGGTGAAACCCTAATTATAGGTGATCGAGAAGAAATAAATGAGATTCCAAATCAAGAAAGAGAAATAAATGATAGATAAGGAGTTCCAAAATGAAGGGCTAGGTCCAACCCACTTAATCTACGAGGAGAGAAACATACATTACCCACCCTCCCTTAAGGAGTTTTACCGGTATTTTCAGTAGATGGAATCATAGATCCAAAAAGACATATGGATCAATTTCTAAGTGTTTGTGATATACATTTGATTCAACATGATGATGTAATGGTAAAAGTCTTTCTACAAACCTTGATAGGTCCAACCTATGAATGGTATATTTCTCTCCCACATCAGTCAATTGGATCATATTGTGATTCTTTAAAACTTTGAATCAAATACCAAAAGAACAACACCCAAATGAGCATGTCATTTTTGGATGTTATAAGAACTTTATGCTTGCAAATTTAAATTATGCAATTAGAGCTTCACAAATAAATGATCTACATGTAGCCATCCAAAACGAAATAGAAATGGAAGAATTTATGTTGGAGACTAATGTTGATCCCGAGATCATTCTTGGAAAAGAAAAAAGACAAATTAATACTCTATCCATATCACCTCAAGGACCATCTACTTCCAGGAGTTTTGAAAATCAAGGGATTTGTAGAGGAATTCTTCAGGGTGTTCCCCCAAATGTGAGACATGATCCTGGAGCTACCCATGAAACAAGACAAAAAAAAAGAGATTTCTCAGATGAGTAGAATGATTAGACAAATGCAGAATGAGATTACTATATTGAGGAGAGGTGAAAATATTTTTCCACCGAATCCAAATGCAAGAGTCCTAGTAAAAGACCCAAGAATAATAAGCGATAGAGTTGAATAACATAGACCTAGCACACCTAGAGTTCCAAGTCCAAATGTTGTTGTGCTAGAAGAAATTGTAGAAGAGAAAAAAATTGAAAACTTTGATCAAGAGATTGATGCTAATCAGGGTCATGTTTTGGAATCTGTAAAAATGGATGAGGGATCACCATCGTTTTATATCTTTTATGAACAAGAAGATCCAAAATTTTCACAAGATAATGCTGTCCAAACAAGAACGCAAGTAAATAAATTCAAGAGCAAGGGGCATCCTGAAAAAGAAAAGACAAAGTCTATCCCTCCAGAGACAAAAAAACAACAACCAATTTTTAATCAAACAAAGAATCCAATGCAAATGAATTATAATCTAGTTGGTGAATTAGCCAAGCTCAGATTTACTTTACCATTCATAGAGGTAGTTAATATACCTCAACAAAGAGAAAATATTTTGAAGATATTGGATGATACAAATTCAAGAATAGTATCAACACAAACAAATACAAGGCAACAACATAATACTTCATCAATAAGACCAAGGGGAAAAGTCCCACCATTTTACATATCCATAAGAAATCATTTTTTCACATTCTATCAGTAGTGGAAGCACTTGGAATGGAATGTACATGGTATTATGAAATTAGTGACAACATACATGCCATATATTAAAGAAAATTCCCAGCCTATGGTGAAATAAAATATTGTGTGCATGGATAGTTGTAGCTCCTCACATTACTACAATTTTCACCATAATAGTTTTTGACTTACCACTAGCCTATGGTGTTGTGTTGGGAATATATTGGTGCTCCTTGATTGGAGGATATATCATGAATGATGGAAGTTGCATGATGCTTTCAAATAGAGATAGGATTATGATCAGAGTTGAAGGAGAGAATAGAAATCCCATATCATTTAAGAAAAAGGAAAATGAAGTAATGCAAAATTATGTTGATGATGGAATTAGTAAATATGTTGTTTTTAGTACGGAATAAATAAGTATGCCAAAGAATGATGAAGAAAACTCTTTCCAAGGATTTTGGAAGATATCATTTGATGGAGCTTGTTCCTAGTCTAGAAATGGAGTTGGAATTATTTTCAAAATACCTAAATCTAGTATCTATCCACACGCTATCAGAATAGAATTCCCATGTACCAATAATAAAGTAGAACATGAAGCATTAATTCAAGGGATGCTTCTTACCCTTCAGATGAAGGTAGAAAATATAGTGATAATTGGGGATTCAAAGATGGTTATCAATCATATTATGAAGAAACACATGATCAAGAAAGAAAAATTGAAACATTATGCAAGAAGAGTTTGTGATCATGGATTCTTTCAATTATTTAAATATCTCCTTCATTCCTAGAGAAAGGAATCAAAATGCAGATTCATTAGCAGTAGCTACATCTCTTTTTAATTCAAAAGATTCTCAAAGTCAAATTACTTTTCATGTAAAAACAATTGTTCAACCTTCGATACCTAATAATCAAGAGTTACAAGTTTTTGAAAATGATGAACATATTGCAAGTTTCCTCATAGATAATGAATCATTGGTCTTGAATGATTCATAAGAAATCCAAAATCCTCATAAGGAAATTCAAGTGTGAAATTTTTTTTCAACAGCTAAAAGACAACTTGACAAGTGCACCAATCTTGAATATTCTAGATTCAGATGAATATTTTGTGGTGTACATTGATGCATGCAAAGAAGGTCTCGAAGGAGTCCTCGGTCAAAAGGATCATGTGGTATGTTATGAGTCCTAAAAACTAAAATAACATGAAAGGAATTATGCTACCCATGATCTAGAGTTAGCAAAAATTGTACACGCATTGAAAATGTGGAGACATTACCTCATGGAGAGGAAATTTGAGCTAAGGACGGACCACTACAGTCTAAAAATTTTGTTTGGAAAGCCAACACTAAATTCTAGATAAAACAGATGGCTTGAATTTCTTAGTGAGTAGGACTTCAAGATTAAGCACATCAAAGGAAAAGAAAATCAAGTGGTTGATGCACTCAATAGGAGAGTTCATGAAATGTATATTACAACCATTAGTATGTACATGACTGATTTGAAAGATAAAATTATTGTGGCAACAAATTTAGATAATAATTATTTGAAAATAAAAGAAACATTACAACAAGGTGAATTAAAACATAAATTTAATTATTATGAGTTGAAATAAGATGGAATCATCATGTACAAAGGAAAATTTTATGTGTCAAATTCTAGTGAGCTATAAAATGCAATTCTAAGGGAAATGCACAATGCGTCATATGTTGGACACTTGAGATATCAAAAGAAAAATGCAGATGTAAGAAGGCAATACTTTTGGCGAGGAATCAAAAAACAATTGGCTAATTACATAACCAGATGTCTAGAGTGCTAGAAGGTGAAGATAGAGCATAGGCATCCAACAAGGTTGCTACAGCCATTTCCCATTCTAGAATGGAAGTGGGAAGTTGTCACAATGGATTTTATTAAAAAGTTGCCCAAAACAGTGAAGCAACATGATTTCATTATGGTGCTGGTGGATAATTTAACTAAGGTAGCAGATTTTATTCCAGTAAAGACAACACACTAGGAAACAAATATTGCAGAGATCTACATGAAGGAAGTTATTAGGATACATGGGGTGCCTAGGGAAATAGTTTCAGATATAGATCCAAAGTTTACTTCTAATTTTTGGAAAGGTTTTTCAAAGGCTTTGGGAAAAATCTAAATCTTATCACCTAGATTCAGATGGGAAAACAAAGAGTACTAACATGATAATTGAGAAAATGATTAGAATGTATGTGATGGAACAACCATCAAAGTGGGAAGATTATATTCATTTGGTTGAATTTAACTACAATAATGGGTATCAGGCCACATTGAAAATGAGTCTTGTTATCGCGCAATTTGTACTTGTCCAAAATGGAAAGGCTAAAGGAGGGAAAATTGGCGTAACAGGAAGTTGTCCTATCACTGTCACTTTAATAAGACACCTCTTTCTATTTAGGGATGATAGACCAGGGGAGATGTCCTCAGTGACCTGGGGGTTTGAGAAGGCAAAGGTAGAAGTGTCAATAAAAGATATCCCCTCTCACAAGTCACACCGATCAAAAAGTCCCAAAGTTTTAGAAAATGAAGCAATGATATCCTTGAGTGTACCTACCCAGAACAAAGCAACAAGAAAACATTATTTTTTGCAAGTACAATTTGATGTTAGTGATTCATAAAACCTTGGACTTGTTAATGAAAGCAATAAGTTGATACAAGATGAAGCAAACAAAAATTCTATAACAGAAATGTATACAAGATGATAGCTTCACAATCAATGCCTTAAATAAGCTTCAAAATGACCCAAAATGATAATCCAACAATAGCAATATACTAGCACTTGTCAGAAGCTAATGAGGCAATGTAAAAATCAACTTTTGCAATTGTTTTTAAGAGCTTTTATTGTTGTAATAATTGGTTGTAGCTTAATTTTGTAACAACATCAAGAAGGTTAGTGAATTAGTCTAATCTGCAGTTAGGAAAGGTTAGTAAATAGCTTGAGGTAAAAGTTTTAAGGGTTGTTCTCATCAATCAATCAAATAGAAGGTCTAGATCAGTGTGTCTAGGGCTAATGGAGTCACTTTTTGCAGTAGCAATCTTGAAGGAAAAAAATGATAATGTGTGAGCTACGGACAAAGAGGGATGATGGTTGAGGTGTTGGTAACCCAAGGCCTCAATCAACAAGCCCTAGAAGGAAAACGACTACTAGGAAGTAGGTAACCCTAGGCCCTAGCGGTTTTCCTTCTTCTTTAGCTCAATCTTGAAGTAAATAATGGCTTGATGAAGCAAATGATGCTAGAGTACTACAATGGTAGGGCTCTAGCATAATGCTTCAAAAAGGTAGGCTTTCTAGAACAATCTAGTAGGTGAAAAGCTATTAAGACAAGGACAATAACATGTGCTTGATCTCCTAGGGTTTTAAGCTAGCAAATTCGTAATATTGGAAAAATCTAAAGTAAATGTACTATAACCATTCAAAGTAAAAAAGAATTGAAGAAATTCACTTACATTCATCAAGAATAATATAGCAATTAGCCTAGTTGAAGACTTTCAACCAAGAAAAATGCCAAAAACACCAATATAAGCCTCCTCCAAGAGTTGTGCACCACTTAATTTCATCCAAAGAGCCTTAAAGGAGCCGAATTCCAGACCTCACTTGTGTGAGTCAAAGAATGATGAAACAATAAAAGGTCAAAATCCCTTATTTATACAATCAAAATGACCTTTAATTACAAAATTAGGTCTAAAAGGCCGACATGGCCAATTTACATGAGAAAATCCAATTTTACATAAATTTGTCAAATAACACCCTAATTTAGGATATTTTAGTGTGACGTCATGCCCCTCCTAGGGTGACGTTAGCCTCCTTGTTGGAACGTTAGCCTTCCAAGTGGAATGTTGGGGCTCAAAATCCCTCTGGAACTGCCACGCGTGCCAACCAATGTCATCCTCAAGCTGGGAGCCTCAACTAGGTGATGTTAAAGCTCTGAATGATGATGTCAAGAGCCTTCAAGGGCCAAAATCAAAGTGGGAGGGCAAGACCCCCTGGGTCCAGGCCTAGCAGGTTGTATCTTATATAACGTCGTCCTCTCTCTCTGGTGCAAGCCTCTAGTATATGTCTTCCCCTCGCTGGGGAATCAATATCCATCTGGTGGGATTTTATCCCTATGGAGGTCCGAGCTAATCATCTACCCATGTGTACTTGTCCATTGGGCATGATCCTGAAACAACAACAAGTACTCCCTCCACGAGATCATAAGTCACAAGGATCATAGCAATGCCAATCACATCTAATAATAAAGTTACCCAAACATGTGCATAAAACCCCCCTTTCCTAGACAAGTTCTCAAAGATGTTATGCTATTCTACAAGACAGGTTTGGAGAGGGTTTCAAGACGTCCTATTGGGATAAATCTCCTTAGATGCGGGTTGTTTCCATGTGAAGACCAATCTAGGTCATGTAAGTGCATGAGATGGTATGGGGATGTTTGGGCAAGGGGTGCAGTGATGACAGGGAAATGTAGGTCTTACCTATTGGTGCCTCTGAAGAGGGTGAGTTGCACCTTGTTATGGATGCAAATGTTTCCAAGCCCATTCAATTCCCTTTTACCTTTTTATCTTATTTTTTTCTTTCTTTCAAGAGAATAGCTAGGGGACATTGTCCTGGCATGGTGACCAGTGGTGACAATGTTACCCACAATCATTTCACAGAGATGAGAAGGTTGGCTCGTGATGAGACCCCCTTTCTCTTGGCTATGCTACCAAGAGCCACTACCCTCGCATGGTGACCAGCTGAATGGTAGTTTCATACTGGTACATGCCCATGGACCTAATAGGCTGGCTCGTGATGAGACCCCCTATCCTCCAATTAGGTCTTGAGTTTATTTATTTTATGGTTCCCTCCTTTTCTTGCTGAAAATCCTTTTATTGCTTTCTCGGGGATCCCTGGGCGAAGCATATTAAGGTTTTTTTCTTTTGGATTCTATCTTTTTCTAGCTACTTTTACCTTATGGGGCTTCAGCCCCTTCTTCCCATAAGGCAAGGTACAACCCTTTTCTAGCTTGGTGAACCCATTGCTCGAACCGTTGCAGGGGATGGATGAGAGGGAAGATGATGAAAAGTGATAAGTATGGTGGGAATGGATGATGGACTTTCATGAACCCACCCAGTGGAAACTTACTCCTAAGGGAACCAACTTGCTAGGACATTTTGTCATTCCCCCCAGGTATGGAAAATTCAAAAGGAATAAAGTCCAAGCACACATCATGAAGAAAAAGAGAATTAAATGCACATATTGAAATGTTTTGAGAATTAGAGTGACACATACCATGATACCCGAACTCATTACCTCATCGAGAAAGACCAACTGCTACTTTAGGGACAGGCCGATGGGATGGATGATGTTGCTGCTGACATGATGGAAGCACTAAAGAAGAAGGAGGGGCCCTCCAGGGCCAGGATCAAGTCAATATGGCTCTCGGTACTCCATGTCTAGGACTTGTGGGCCTTGAGACATGATCTCCTTAGTTATCCCTAGGCTAGGGGATAACATCTGGATCCAACTTGGGGACATGTGCTCACCGTAGAGTGCATGAGAACCTCAACATCTCTGGCATGACCTGTGACCTGCTAGATATCAAAAAAATCTATTAGTAATCATTTGGAGTGGTGATATCACCCCTGGATCATATATGGTACAATAAAATGAAAGTAAGCAAGCATATATACAAATGGAAATACAACTACTCTAGCATGAAATGCAGACGATATATACAATGAATTCAAAATGCCTACCTACTTACCTCCAATTACCTATGAAGTCGAGTCTCTACCCCCTGATGGGGTTTGAGTAGGTTTCCACCAACCGATAACGAGTGCCTTCTTCCTTCCAATGTGGATAAATAATAGGCATCATTGACTGAGTTTCTTCCAACTCTAAAGGGTCCAAGCCAAAATTGTGCACTCACATTAGTAGGCTCTCCCTTATTTGTATCCCACATCCAGACCATATCTCCCTCTTTGTAATCCTTGATCTTGAATTTGGTTGTTTCTTGTACAACCCTAGTGTATTTTCTTGAGGGAGGTGGGTGGGATTCTGTTGTGAAAAATTCTTGCTGGGATGGTCAGATCAATAGGTCATTTTATCCTTTCTTTAATAACTTGACATCCCCAACTTATTTATCTTTATATTTGTTTAGGATTTGTTGATACTCCTCCTTCTTCGACCATTGTATTTGATCAAATTCTTCCTCTATAGCGAAAGGCATGTCGTCAGGGGAAAATACAGGAGGACTCTCTTTGACCAGTTCTTGTGTTTCGTTAGTTCCAATGTCATCACCAATTTGTTGCACATGGAATTTGGTAATTGGAACATTTGGGAGGTATATTATTGTTCCATCATTCATAGGAACATTAATATATGTGAGATCCATCTTTAGGGTTCCTCCCAACATTGTATCAAACTTCTTGGATAATAGAATTCCCCACACATATGGGACATCCACCACCACGATATCCACGTGGATCCCTCTCTCGGGGTATCTTCCAAGGCATACTTCAACATTATAAACTACCCCATGAGTGGGTATGGATCTAGAATCAAAGCCACATACGTTCCTGTAAGGCTGTGTGACCTTTAGGCCTGGTTTTTCCCTGACCTTCAAAGACATCATGTTAGCACCTTCCCCTGAATCAAGCATATAGTTGTTAAGGAATTTGTTATTAATTAACAAGGTCATGAAGAAAGGTGGATGTCCATCATACTGAACCCTGAAGTGATTGTCTTGTAACATAATGGGAGGGTCTATTGGTCCATCTGAGCCTTTGAAAAAAATTTCAAACCTTTCTTTGACAGATGGGATCTTGATGACTTCTCTCAGGGGAATGGTCACGTGCATTTTTTCTAATGCACCTTCAAAGTCAAAGTTCAAATCCACTTTATCAGTCTTGGGAGGATTCTTGGGAAGGAGTATGTTCATAGGTGGAGGTCTTGTTTGTGATGCCACATGACTAGTAGAGAGAGGTTGGTTTATTCTCTTTTGTCAAGTATACACTTAGAATTCTTGTTTCTTCAACTTTTCTCTTGATTCTTGGTCAAGGTTATTTATTGCCTCCATTCTAGCCTTCCTGACTACTTCCTTTATGCCTTCTTGATGTTTTTCAAGTGTAAAATTAAGGCAATATTGAAGAATTTCAATGGTATGGTTAACTATGTTCACTTGGTTATGATTACCATTGTTGAAAGGATACTCATGCTCCCAATGTAACTCACTGCATTGTAAGCACCAAGGGTTTTCATTTATTACATTTGTAGGGGCTAAAGTATTGTAACCTATTGATCATTCTTTGGTCTAAAAATTTGGTTCCCTTTCTGGAATTTCCCTTTGTAAGGAATCCTAGGGGCTTGTCGCTGAGTTCTCTCTAGGTTGAAAATCCTATTCATCATTAGCTCTTGGGTTTTTACCATGCCATATATAGTCAGTTGTAAATTCTCTAAGCTAGCGCTAATGCCTGAGGTAGGTTCAGTATTGTGAACTATCTTAGGTTTAGTGTCCATTCTGACTCTTGGGGATGAGAAAGGCTCGAATCTAGATGATGAAAGGTTTTCTTCAATCCTTGTAGCTACTCTTGGGCTTCCTGGATTGTCTAAGGGTATTTATCTATGAGGAGATATCCCAACTATCCTGTAAAGGCTTTGGTATAAAGGAAAAGAAGAAAACTATCAGATGGATGATGGCTTACTGGGATGTTTTGCATCAAATTTTCAAATTTGTCATGGAACTCTCTAATGGTTTCATTCTCTTATTTCACAAGGTTATTCAACCTTATCAACAGTATGTTGGGGTCTTCCTTGAAACTCCATCATTTGAGGAATACTTCCTCCAACCTGTCCATGGTTTTAATACTAGCATCAGGGAGCCCATTGTACCAGCGTCTAGCACCATCATGGAGGGTAGCAGAGAATAATTTCATAGCTAGATCTTCAGCATCATCACTGATGTGATGAAGCTGGAAGAAGGCCCAAAAATTACTCATATGATCTTAGTACAATGTATCACCTAGATTCAAATGGGAAAACAAAGATTACTAACATGATAATTGAGAAAATTATTAGAATGTATGTGATGGACCAGCCATCAAAGTGGGAATATTATATTCATTTGGTTGAATTTAATTACAATAATGGGTATCAGGCCACATTGAAAATGAGTCCTGTTATCGCGCAATTTGTACTTGTCCAAAAGGGAAAGGCTAAAGGAGGGAAAATTGGCGTAATGACAGGTTGTCCTATCATTGTCACCTTAATAAGACACCTCTTTCTATTTAAGGATGATATCCCAAGGAAGACGTCCCCAGTGACCTGGGGGTTTGAGAAGGAAAAGGTAGAAGTGTCAATAAAATATATCCCCTCTCACAAGTCACAACGATCATAAAGTACCAAATGTTTAGAAAATGAAGCAATGATACGCTTGAGTGTACCTACCCAGAACAAAGCAACAAGAAAACACTATTTTTTGCAAGTACAATTTGATGTTAGTGCTTCATAAAACCTTGGACTTGTCAATGAAAGCAATAAGTTGATACAAGATGAAGAAAACATAAATTTTATAACAACAATGTATACAAGATGATAGCTTCACAATCAATGCCTTAAATAAGCTTCAAAATGACCCAAAATGATAATCCAACAATAGCAATATACTAGCACTTGTCAGAAGGTAATGAGGCAAGGTAAAAATAAACTTTTGCAATTGCTTTTAAGAGATTTTATTTCTGTAATAATTGGTTGTATCTTACTTTTGTAACAACATCAAGAAGGTTAGTGAATCAGTCTAATCTGGGGTTAGGAAAGGTTAGTAAATAGCTTGAGGTAAAAGTTTTAATGGTTGTTCTAGTCAATCAATCAAATAGAAGGTCTAGATCAGTGTCTCTAGGGATAATGGAGTCACTTTTTGCAGCAACAATATTGAAGGAAACAAATGATAATGTGTGAGCAAAGGACAAAGAGGGATGATGGTTGAGGTGTTGGTAATCCAAGGCCTCAATCAATAAGCCCTAGAAGGAAAACAGATACTAGGATGTAGGTAACCCTAGGCCCTAGCATTTTTCCTTCTTCTTTAGCTCAAGCTTGAAGTAAATAATGGCTTGATGAAGCAAATGATGCAGCTAGAGTGCTACAATGGTAGGGCTCTAGCACAATGCTTCAAAAAGGTAGGCTTTCTAGCACAATCTAGTAGGTGAAAAGCTATTAAGACAAGGACAATAACATGTGCTTGATCTCCTAGGGTTTTAAGCTAGCAATTTCATAATCTTGGAAAAATGCAAAGTAAATGTACTATAACCATTCAAATTAAAGAAGAATTGTAGAAATTCACTTATATTCACCAAGAATAATCTATAAATTAGCCTAGTTGAATACTTTCTACCAAGAAAAATGTCAAAAACACCAATATAAGCCTCCTCCAAGATTTGCGCACAACTTAACTTCATCCAAAGAGCCTTAAAGTAGTCGAATTTCAGACCTCACTTGTGTGAGTCAAAGAATGATGAAAAAATACAAGGGCAAAATGCCTTATTTATACAATCAAAATGACCTTTAATTACAAAATTAGGTCAAAAGGGCCGACATGGCCAATTTACATGAGAAAATCCAATTTTACATAAATTTTACAGATAAAATCCTAATTAAGGCTTTTTTAGGGTGATGTCATGCCCCTCCTATGGTGACGTTAGCCTCCTTGTTGGAATGTTAGCCCTCCAAGTGGAACGTTGGGTCTTTAAACCCCTTTGGAACTGCCACACGTGCCAACCAATGTTGTCCTCAAGTTGGGGGCCTCAACTGGGTGACATCAAGGCTCTAAATGATGAAGTCAAGGGCCTTCAAGGGACAACATCATGGACCAGTCCGATGGTATGGATGCTACTTCAGGACCAAGCCGATGAGATGGATGTTGCTGCTGCTAACAGGATGGAGGCGTTGAAGAAGAAGGATGGGCCCTTTAGGGCCAGGCTCAAGTCAATATGGCTCTCGGTACTCCATGTCTAGGACCTATGGGCCTCAAGACATAATCTCCTTAGTTATCCCTAGGCTAGGGGATAACAAGTCCATTTGAAGTATTCTATGGAAGGAAATGAAACAAACCAGAGAGTTGGGATAATCTAGTATATAGAGCAATTATCGGGCCATATTTTATGAAGGAAATGGAAGAGGAGATGACAAAGATCAAGAAGAATTTAAGGGTTACCCAGGACATGTAGAAAAGTTATGTAGACAAGAACATAGTTTTTAGAGATTTCAAAGTGGGTGTACATGTGTTTTTAAAAGTGGAGAAAATAAGTTTGTTGATATTAGGAAGTTTCCCAAAGTTGGCAGTGAGATATTGTGAACATTTTGAAATATCAGAAAACATAGGGCTAGTTTGTAATGTCCCCATTTTTGGATTCCCTTATGTTACAGTTTGAGATGCCTGCCAGAGTAACCAATTGGGAGTGATAGTGAGGTTAGGAAGTTTTAAGGAGATGTATGGGGCCCAACTCACATTATTCATAATATTACATCATTAGGATCCATTCTACATAGCTTGTCCTTGGTTTAATTTCATTCCGATGATTTTCGTAATTTTGGGTTATTATTGAGCATATTTTAATTAATTACACTAAAGGTGATATTTGGAGCTTGTTTATTGGAGAAACAACTTAGTGTAATAGATCGTTGGAATCGGGATGAAAATATCTTCAGGATAGAATTATTAAAAGTGAATTTCAGTGGTAGGAGAAGTTATGAGGGTGAATTAATCACTTTTTGCAGTAAAAGTGGTTATTAAATTAATAAAGTGATTTATGAAGCAATATTAAAAGATGAATTAAAAGTAACTTGAATGGGAAAATGTGAAAGTGGGTATAAAAGAGAGATATGGGCTTCTATTCTCTCATTAGGTTGATTGATTTTTGATGTCTGGCCTCTTGTCTAGAGAGCTCAAAATACTTGAGGGTTTTGACTAAATAAACCATAGAGATCAACAAGGGAGTGAAATATTCTCTCTTTCTTGATCCAATCTTGGCCAAGGTGGTGAAATATTCCACCCTCACCATTCTATTTCAGTTTCAGATCCATTTCTTTCATTGTTGGTAAAGGAGGGTGCAATTGTTGGAGGATTCTGCAGAGAGGGTGTATTGTCCAATAGGAAAGAGTTTGAATTGGCTTCTATGAGTGAGATCTTGAAGAGATATAAGTTGGTTTGTGTTTGTATCACCTAGAGTGACTTTTCTTGGCACCCTTGGGGGTTTCCAGCATCCATATTATTTATTCTCAGAGCTGGGGCGGATTTACTGAAGGAGAACGCACTGGGGGTTTGAGATCCAATGATTTGTGATCAGATTTGACATATACAGCTAGGGGAACTTGTCATATAATTTATCCATCATCATATCTACAAGATTACAACAATTTCATGAATATTTTACATCAGATTTATTGTGCATATTTCAGTAGGGTGTAAGCAACAAGGAGGGAACATTTCTAGTTACGGGAATTGTGGATTTTGCATGAAATAACATCTCTTTTTGTAAGCCATAATTAGGGGATCGAAAAGGAGGATCATGTTGGAAGATTGGTTGTTGTCATTGATGTCAACCCTAGTCATGGGTTTTGGACCACAAGATTGATGAAGGTATTTGGACATGAAGGAAAATGCACATGCAAATACAACACCCATGGATGGATAATATACATCATGTTGTTTCCGGTGGTATGTGGCATGTCACGTGGATCCTCATGGTTGAGGAGAAATAAATTTTTGAAGATGACAAAGTGAATTGTACATGTAGGCCCTAAAGATAATTACAGAAAAGAATTACAAAATAAGAAAGTCCAAGGTCGGCCCTAATGTTAAAAGGAAGTGACATAAATGGTATAAATAAACATCATTATACATTCATTTGATACAAGTCAAATTTCAGAGGGAATAAGAAGTAAAAGAAGGCCGGATTTCAAGGGAGGATGAAGTCTTTTTGTTGATGTGTTCTAAGTATCAACAATTGGTATCAGAGCAGGTTGCCTTCAGAACAGTTTAACCACTGGAAGGAAAATCCTGAGCAGAGATGGATGATCATGAGCACATTTCAAATGGGATTAAAAAATTTGATGGAAGAAATTATGCATACTGGAGTGATAGAGTGAAAACTTACCTAATGGCTTTGGGAGTAGACATTTGGTACTCAGTTGTAAATGGTTATGTAATCCCAAATAATGCTCCAACTGATCCAAATGAGAAGAAGCTTATGAATTGTAATTCAAAAGCCAGACATGTTATTCTAGCAGCATTAGCACCAACCATTGCTAGAAAAGTGATGGGATGCGGCACTGCTAAAGAGGTATGGGACAAACTCAAGAATATCTACGAAGGTGATCCAAAAGTTAAGCAGGTCAAGCTTCAACGACATAGAGCAGAATTTGAAAATTTGAAGATGAATGAAAAGGAAGATA
>ML800279.1:305276-324281 GCA_009831015.1 Picea engelmannii | reverse complement strand
TACAACCATTGCACACAAAGTGTTTGACAAAATGTTTCAATCAACCAACACATAGAAAACATAACAACCATCAATTATATATGGCATCATGCAATTAGGGAGTTATAAAGAGGCATAAATTATTTCAAATGTCATGCTAACACATCAAAAAACCTCATCAAAGCCAGTACAGCAAGAAGAAGGCATTTGCTAAGGGAAATTGAACATACCGCAAAGTGTTTGACGAAAGTTCTCAACCAATTATATCTGATTTTTATATCAGATTTGGTTGGCGATATTAAAGTGGTGTCAGAGAAAATTTCTTCAGCAGCCTATGATTTTGTAATATACTGATGGAGTGTGAATTTGAGGCCATGGAAAGAGAGTATAACTCTCGGAGTGCAAGATTCCAGAGACTGGTCACCTTGGGTGAGTATTGCAGCATCATAATTAGAAGGATGAATAGATGATCATTTCATGATGGAAGGGCTATACCCAAGTTTTTAGATAAGAAATGAAGTGAAGAAAAAACAAGGAGATTAGAGTAGTCCCATAAGGCCATCGACTCCTGCACATCTGATGAACAGTTGTATGGACGGGATGATAGAGCATGTGCTTTATCTTCCCAATTAGATAGTGTTGAGGACTCAACACTTCACCATAGTGGTGATACTTGTGAGGATTCAACCGTGGCAACTCCTAGGCATGATGAGGATCGAAGATTGGGTGATCCACCTTTGGATGTTGATATGAGGTCATGCATGGGTGATAATGATCCTCCTATGGATTTGAGCATGACACATTCCTTACCTTATCCATCATTTATGCTAGACATGATGCATGAGGATATCAGTGGCATTCTGGATGTGGTAGAGGAGCCTTGTGTAGTGATTGAAAACAAGGTACATGTGGATCTGTAGGCCCAAGAGGAGAGGAATGACTTGGAAACAGACAGATACATACATACTTATCAGTATGGGGAGAGTGAGTCACCTCTTTTGGGGAGTCCATTGATAGATTAGGTTTTGGAGACCGACATATTTATGGGATAATTCCTTCCATGACCGGTTTACAGTAATGAGGATGCATTCCTTGTTGGTTGGGATGACCATATCACATGTATGGACACATCCGTATGGGATCTGGGTGCAGATGATATTAATAGGATGAGTGCATAGAAGGATACAATTGTACATATAGGATACATGGTGGTTCATATTGAGGCAACAATATGTGCTGATGTATAGTGGCATACAGGGGAATTCAGTAGCATAGTGGACAGTGGGAAGTATAGTTCCTTAGCTCCTAAGGAGTGTGTTGAGGAGGATTCCACTATTGAGTAGGATTCATGAGGTAGTACTTCAGCAGGATAGTGTTAAGGAGTCACATCATTTGGTACGAAATTTGAGGGTCAGAGAGGACATGATTATGGTAGCCATTAGAAACATTGATGATACACATGAGTTGGTGGCAAAGTATTGTTGGAGGGCCATGATGCCACAAGATAGTTCATATGGATAATTTTCCATTAAGGACTTTCAGACACTCAAGGAGAGAGTGATTATGATGAGGATCGACTACCAACGACTACTTATGGATAGAGATTACCTTTTGGAGGTTGGAAAGATGTATCATGGGGCACTAAAGGAGAAGGAGGCTAAGGTGGAACGAATCACTCATGAGTTGGTAAGCACATAGGGATTCTTGAAAGGCACACAAAAAACTCTTTAGGAATTAGATTTTATATTAGAGGAGCTCCTTGAGGAGGATAGTCATAGATCCACTACATCTATCTCAGTAGATAGTCGTATATATACTTTAGTTACATCATTAGAGGATGTTGGTGGTTGGATAGAGGAGTGTCAGTTATTGGAGGAGTGTGAGGGATACCCAGGATCACTGATGATTATGGAAAGATGTGACCAAGGGACTCTTGAGAATTTTCATCTGTCACAGGGATCACCATTCATGAGGAGCTCTGAGATAGTTAGTCCTACACATACACAGGGGGATTCTAGAGCCATGGAAAGTTACGAGGACACATCCATTTAGGTTCCAGGATTGGTTGACATCCATGTATAGGTTGACCCAATAGTACACCCAGGATACATGATGATGCAGGAGGATATAGGAGCTTACATGAGTATATAGGGGCATACAGTGATGAGAGGTAGTCCATAGGGGCATGCAGAGGTGTATTGTGGGATACAGGGAGATGCATTGGAGTACATGGAGGAGACATACTTGGTGGAGAATGGAGATTTACATGGAGAGCGGTCCTCTCCCTTACAACATCACATGGATCTGGGAGATTACCTTATCAGTAGCATCAGTCATATGAGTAATGATAGGGGGGTGTGATTAACCATTAGTATGTGGAGTCACCTACCATTGTACATGATGGCATGATATTAGTGTGAAGTCCAGGTGAACATTCACTTTGGATACCGGTGGATGAGTTTTTGGTCAAGCCTTTGGGATTGACCAAATCATATGATACTTCCCAGTTCTACATACAGTTGTAGGTATTTATGTTAGCCTTCCCCGATACTTTCACTACATACATTAGCAATGGGGAAGATAACTAGTTGCATGGGACATGGAGAGTTATTAGACAGATACCTCCTGACAAGGGATACTCTTTTACATGTAGCAGGATAGGGGAGGTTCACTAGAAACAATTAGATGAGGCCTTGGGCGTGATGAAGAGTATTCTCAGTCGTGGGACAAAGGATATTTCAGAGGTTGATATAGGTTCAGAGTCTCATCGGGATGAGTACGGGAGGCATAGTAGGACATATGCTTTCGATGATGACTACGAGGTCGGTTGGTAGGATGTAGGGTCATAGTAGGCAACGATAGATATTCTGAGGACCATACATGATGTACCTATGGTCAGAAAGATTGGACATTTCAGAACCCGACAGTAAATCGAAGAAATATTCTCATGAGGCATATTGGGGCATGCTTGGTATGTTAGCATCACAATTTAGAGAATGCTTCTTTAGCCACCCTTGTTTCAGGGAAAAGTGGGGAGAGTATGCTAGCATTTCTCGACCCTGGTGTACTAGAGCTATATAGCAGGGCTAACATCATAGGGATATTGCAAGAGTATGGGACATTGTAGGAAGCAATGTGGGTTGACAGGGAGGTTGAGTTTAGTGATCATGGACAGGACAACATAGCTATTAGTACACTTCGACTGGAGGTTTACAGTTTAGTAGGCACTGAGTTATGTGGTATGGCATGATCAGATTTATTTGATGCAGGGTTTGGTACACTTCCAGAGCGCATGGGAGTTTCTGGGACACTCATGATTGATTCCTTCCATGGTTGAAGGGATTTGAGTGCAGATGGATATGGGGATGCTATGTGGCAGGATGGGTTTCTTTGGTTGAGAATCAAGTATATGAGTAGATAATATTCTTGGTTAGCAGGGGATCTGGACACTACTGGAGGTGGTAGTTTGGAGACTGATTTAGGTGAGATTTTCCTTGAGGGATGGATATGGTATTTACTTGCTCAATTGATTGGGGGTCTTCTAGAGAGTCTTTGTGTGGATGACCTACAAGACTATATTTTACAGGGCACTATAGTTCTCATATTGGTTTGGGATCAAGGGATTAGTGTGATTGGTAGTCTAGTGGTTGATGAATTTGAGATCAGAGAAGAGCGGTTGCCTGAGGAGTTGACTGAGGATCTAGTGCACATGATCGTTCTACTCATTAGGAGAATTCTCGGGGCATGCATGGCGAGCACTTTGAGGGACCATATTTTGAGGGGATCATACTTCATGTCATAGATGTGGATATGGGACCCTGTGATCATACATAGTTTGATTCTGCTATTGCTTGAGGACAAGCAATATTCGAGCAAGGAGGGCTGTAATGTCCAATTGGGAGTGATAGTGAGCTCAAACAGTTTTGTAGTGATAGTGAGCTCAAACAGTTTTTAGGAGTTGCATGGGGCCCAACTCACATTATTCATCATATTACATCATTAGGATCCATTCTGCACAACTTTTCCTTGGTTTTGTTGCATTCCGATGATTTCCGTAATTTTGGGTTATTATTGAGCATATTTTAATCAATTACACTAAAGGTGCTATTTGGAGCTTGTTTCTTGGAGAAACACCTTAGTGTAATAGCTCGTTGGAATCGGGACAAAAATATCTACAGGATAGAATGATTAAATGTGACTTTCATTGGTAAGAGAAGTTATAAGGGTGAATTAATCACTTTTTGGAGTAAAAAGGGATATTAAATTAATAAAGTGATTTATGAAGAAAAATTAAGAGATGAATTAAAAGTCACTTGAATGGGAAAAGGTGAAAGGGGGTATAAAAGAAAGATAGGGGCTTATAATCTCTCATTAGGTTGATCAATTTTTAATGTCTGGCCTCTTGGCTAGAGAGCTCAAGATACTTGAGGGTTTTGAGGGTTTTGACTAAATAAACCTTATATATAAAAAAGGAAGTGAAATATTCTCTCGTTCCTAATCCAAGATTGGCCAAGGTGATGAAATATTCCATCCTCACCATTTTATTTTAGTTTCAGATCCATTTCTTTCATTGTTGGTAAAGGAAGGCACAATTGTTGGAGGATTATGCAGAGAGGGTGTATTGTCCAATAGGAAGGAGTTCAATTTGGCTTATGGGAGTGAGATCTTGAAGATATCTGAGTTGGTTTGTGTTTGGCTCACCTGGAGTGACTTTTCTTGGCACCCTTGGGAGTTTCCAACATCCATATTATTTATTCTCGGAGCTGGGGAGAATTTACTGAAGGAGGGCACACTCGCGTTTGAGATCCAATGATTTGTGATTAGATTTGACATCTACAGATAGGGGAACTTCTCATATAATTTATTCATCATCATATATACAAGATTGCATCCATTTCATGAAGATTTTACATCAGATTTATTGTGCATATTTCAGTAAGGCGTAAGCAACAAGGAGGGCACATTTCTAGGTATGGGAATTGTGGATTTTGCATGTAATAACATATCTTTTAGGTATCCATCATTAGGGGAACAAAAAGGAGGATCATTGAAACTATTTCCATGCCTTTTGGAGCCATTATAGGCCAATAAAGTGGTTATTGTATTACTTATATCAGATCTGGAAATTACTATATGTTGGACAACCAAATGCATATTAAATAAAGCAAGGATTTGAGGTACTATCTTATGGTTTTTAATAGATATTGGTTTCTGATTTATTTGGTTATCATTGCATGTTTTTACCTTATGTCTTACATGAATAAATATGGGTCGAAATACATCAGAAAATACACTTAAATGAATGCTACAACCATTGCACACAAAGTGTTTGACAAAATGTTTCAATCATCCAACACATAGAAAACATAACAACCATCAATTATATATAGTATCCCGCAATTAGGGAGTTATAAAGAGGAAGAAATTATTTCAAATGTCATGATAACACATCAGAAAACCTCATCAAAGTTGGGAAAGCAAGAAGAAGACATTTGCTAAGGGAAATTGAACATACCATCAAAGTGTTTGACAAAAGTTCTCAACCAGTTAGATCTTATTTTTATATCAGATTTGGTTGGGGATATTACATAGTTGCATACATGCTAGCATTGCTTGCATCCATGAGAGTGCATAATATATTTCATGTGTCATTATTAAAGAAATATGTGCCTGACCCTAACCATATAATTGATTGGAATGTGATCCAGGTGAAGCACGAAGGGGATTTCCAGTTGGAACCAGTACGCATCCTGGACCGGAAAGTCAAAGTGATCAGGAAAAATTCCATAGGGTTGATAAAGGTTCAATGGAACCACTACGGTCCTGAATATGCTACATGGGAGCACAAAGAAAATATGTGGGAGGAATACCTGCATTTTTTGTCAATTATGAAGAAAAAAAAATATAAGAATGCAGGGCTCAATTTTGAGTAGCTAGAGTTCTGGAACCACATCTCATAGTCCTCGCCGACCTATGCTAGGGAACTTGATAAAAGAATGGGAGATTCCATGGGTTAACTTTGATAAAAAAAAAATGGTACATTCCTTAAGTTATCACTGATAAATTAATAGTGCATTCCTTGGGTTCATGGGTTGAGAGTAATAGCAAATTTTGGTTGGAACTGATGTGGGAGTTGTAAAATTGGATAATTCATGTATGTATATATATCAGCATAATGTGCACCAAGGAAAATGCACAATTATAGGGGAGGGGGAATGTAACATCCTCACTATAATAACTAATGCTTAATGTAGATATAATGTGTGGCTACAACTAAAGCGATGTATATGTGAAATGTATTTCTAAAGTTTTTAATAAACAAAATGTGATCCTAGTTGCTAAGGGGATATGGATAGAGATGGGGGTTGAATTAATCCACAACAGGGGGGAGGGTCTAAGAGAATGACTAAGAGGGGACTAAGGGGGAATTACCCATGTCTATTAATTCAACCCACATTCCTGAATTTTATTATCATTATGTATTAAACTCTATTTTAGGATTGAGTGTCCCCAAAGCCAATCATTGAATGCATGTAAGAGAATGGGTGTGAGAAGTGACATCCCATAGTAATTGGGAGCATGGGATTTGGGTACAATAATCTTGGGGAAGTGTGTGAGTCAAGAAAGTGAGCCAAAGAGAGGAAATTCATATGGGCAATCACAACAATTTTAGACAATCAATTTTTGGAATGAACAACAAGTAGAGAGAAAGTGAGAGAGATCGGGGATGGAAAATACATGGAGGGATAATTTTGGAGCGTGCTAGAGAGTATTTGGAGCTCAAGATTGAAGATCTAGGTTGTCATGCCTGAAGACTGAACTCCTATGTGAGTTGCACTGCAACAACAAGTGTTTGTTATTGTTGCTAGTAGTTTTCTTGGCAATGAGTTCCCTTGAGTTTCCTAGCTGAGAGATTCATGGTTACATGTGCCAGAGAGACCCTAATAAACGAATGGGATGCCCAAGGGACTGAGGTCAGTGAAGGGGTACATTCCTTGGGTTGGGAAGGTTGAGAGGAAGAGAGCTGGTGGAAAATCAGGATAGTTGTAGGAGAATACCAGTGGGTTGTGGGTTTTCTGAGATGTGAGTGGATAGTGAGAGACCACCCTCTTTTGTGGATTTCTATCCCTAGCTTGAGGGTGACTTGTTGTTGATATTTAGATCAAAAAGTCTATAGTAGTGTGGAACATATATCCTAAGAAGTTGGTTTCACAACTACTTTGAAAGATAAGAATTTTATCTTGTTGTTGTGCTATTATATGTGTTTATTTGTTGTGCTTTTAATATGTGCATGAGAACAGTTTTATATGTTGTTGTGTGAGTTATCAGTTGCATGCATGTTTTTAAAAAAATGTTGTATATGATTTTACCAAATGGTATCAGACACTAGTTTTATCTATATGTAATTCATAGCTGATAAGCTATGGGAAATTAGTTAGTAGAAATTTTAATTTTTATGAGTATTCTTCACTTAATGGACCTCAACTTGGACAGGGGCACATTACACCTTCTATAAATGGATGGCATATTTAGTATTTTTTTAGACAAAGGTTTTAAAAAGGTCAATCACTTTAATAAGTTGCTATGTTTAGAAAATATAGTAGGGATTTATACAAAACACAATTTGAAAGTGGTTTTAGTAGGGTGCCTTTATTATTTGAAGGCAAGTTCATGTAAATTTAATTGATAGACTCTCTTTGAGTGAGTAGTTATTAACTTGAACAACTAGCACCAAAATTAAGTGGATCCCACTTTATTATGAATAGCTATAAGTATACAATTTTTCATTTGGGGTGCTCAACTGCAATGTATCTTTGTTATAGAAAGATGGATGAATTGGTGGGTACGTGTTGATATAAAGTAGATGTTAAAATAATAGGTGTGCTCATTTCACTGTAGAAAATATCTCAATATTGTCACCGAACCATAGGCACAAAGGCCACCCCCAAGCACCTTAACTTTGACAGATAGAATAATTCTGGAAGAAATCACTAGAACCAATAGCCAACCAAGGTAGTGTATCTCTCTCCAAAGCTAGCGTACCAAGCAAAAAGTCCAAACCATAACCAAAGACCGAGTCACCACTACAACAGTTGCAGATATCCTCTAGTCATGCGTAGCACTACTCCTTATGAGGTCGTGAGAGTGAGTGTGTCCAAATGAGATCTAACACCCTCTATATGTACTACTCCAAGTCACCTAACTGGGCCAACTTCTATTCCTAGATGCTAATAACTTAATATTAATTATTCTCTTGAGCCAACTTGTCTTCTAGGTTTATTATCAAATGTTTTAGGGTTTATCTTACTTCCCAAAATATTCTAGGTTTGTCAAAGGATACACATGGAGGTTAATACCTCTCACAACTACTGTAACATCAACACTCCCTCCTAGCTAGGGTGGTATTAAAGACAATGGTCTGGAGCACAAATAAATCATACATAGGCTATCTCATGATCTCATAGATCAAATCACGAGCACCATCATCACTATCCATCTCGCTGGAAAACATCTCCAGCACTAGTGATAGTCTCCATGGAAATCAAATACAATTCCATCCAATAGAACACAACTGTGTCTATCCATAGTAGTACACAATTACTATCCATTGGTATACAACCACTCCAAGTAGCACATGGCTACTAACGAGTGACACATATAGTCACCACCAATGGAACACATCCACCACAGTAGCACATAGCTATTGTCTAGAGACATACATTCTCCACAACAATCATATCATCTGATATCAACTTGCATCAATAATGTCATCAGTTTCATCACCTATAAGCCATACTAGCATGATGTGAATGCATCATATCTAATTTGTACTGGCGTGATCCGAAGTATCATCTACATCATCTCTAAGTTGTACTAGGATGAAAAAACTAGCATGATGCCAATGCATCATATCTAAGTTGTATGCCACCTCTAAGTTGTACTTGCATGTTGTAGATCAATGCCTCACTGTGTCATCTCTAAGTTGTATGATCATCTCTAAGCCTTACTAGCATGACATATCTAGCATGATGCCATTGAATCATATCTAATTTGTATGCCACATCTAAGTTGTACTCGCATGATCATATCTGGCATGACATGATCCCTCATGCATCATCTCTAAGTAGTATGATCATCTCTAAGCCATACTAGCATGACATATCTAGCATGATTGTCACACACCCACTACAAGGAATAGAATAAAAATCCAAATTTTATTTCTTAGTTATTCGAATCCTTCATCCATGGTCTCTAGTAGAACTCTGCCTGTGTGACTAAGCACCAAGCGTGAGCTCCCTCCTCCACATGACCACTACTCGTGACCACAGAGCCTAATCAAAATGCGCATCATGTTTCGTGATATTGGGGATCCCAAAGTCAAGTGCCTCATTCCTTTGAATCTTGAAACCCCGAAAAGGGATAACGGGTGGTAAGCCCTTCCCCTATCTTGACCTCATGTGATCACTACCCTATGACCACGCTCTTATCACAAAGGGGTGCTATTGGGAATCAGCTTTTGGTTTTTCGGTGGCAAGGAACCCTTGTCCCTCCAATCTACGAGATCCGAAACAGGGCTAAGGTGCTTGGCTCCTTCCCTTATCTCCACTCACATGACCCTATCTTGTGGCCTAGCGCTGCTCCTCTGAGTCCCTCGGATTTCGCGATTCGGGAAATCACGATGCAATGCCCCTCCTCATTTTCTTTTCAAATCCACGATGAATTAAATTAATGGTCCAGATCTGAGTTAGATCGATGTCCCACAAGCCCCATGATCTAATGGTTGTGATCTCCCTTAAACCAATGACTAGGATTAAGTCATGATTTCGTGACTCGTGAGTTCTAAAAACTCCTCCCATTGACTTCTTTCAACGACGAGTCAGCGAAATGCCTAACTCTCACCATGTGTCACCCTAGATCCAACGGTCCATAATGACTCTCACAATTTCGGTGATTGCGATTCCTCGCTCTTCGCCACTCTTCTATGCCCAAGTCCCAAAACCTTGATTGCTTCCAGATCTTCGCCACGCATCCTCCATAGTGGACGGTTAGGATTCAACTGGCTTCCGACTCATTGGGAATTTGAGACCTAAGGCAGAACCTTGTTCTCCCAACTTACAATCCCCGATCCCGTGAAAAGAACCAACGGTTCAGATCTAACTTAGATCGACGACCCGGGTTCCATTGCTACTTGCAAAGATTGAAGGGGGGGTCAAGGCATTAACATCTACGCTTCTCCTCTAGATCCATGGGTCCTAGCGGGCCTGGGATACTCCTGAAACAGATCTCATTTGTTCGTCTAACAAATGAGAGGGTCCGCCCTTTGGCTAATTGGACTCGCTATCCCTTCTGTGCTTCGGTGACCTGACTGAAATGCCTTCCTAATTCGTCGAGCTATGAACTCTGGGGCAGGGGTAAAGTAAACTCGTGGGTTTACTATAATGATAGTCATTTCAAGGAACTCACTCCGACTCTGGAATGTGAGGAAACTCCCCGGGAAAGGTGGCTTCAGAAAATCAAACCAGAACATAATGCGAGTTAAGTAGATGAGACAATCCTCAAGGGAATGGACTCGTATTCTTAACTTATTCATTCTATACATAAACTGGTTATGGACATATAATTATAAGCATGCATCCATTATTTCCAATCAAAGCACCAGGCAATCACTTCTATACAGAAACCATTTATGAGCATATAAACATGAGCATGCATCCAGGATATTCAATTCAAAATACAAGACATAAACACTTATCAGAAACACCAGGTGTGATGCGACTGCTGAGAGGGGTGCTCATTTCCACCCAACCATAGGCTCAGTGACTCCAAATGGATTTACCACTAGCCAAGCCCGAGCTAGACCATGACGCATTGAGATTAAATATCTTACTTCCAACTCAACGGAAGTCAAGGATGAAGGTTATTCTCCTTCTCCTATGTTCAGAACTCCCTGTGTTTCCAAATTTTCTCCTCCGTGATCCCTGTTGTGCGCACTCTCTGCCCTTTACCACACTTCCTTTCTTTCCTTTTCTCTGCAAGATTGTGTGTGGCGTGAATTTCCCCATCCGTGGTTAGGTCTGAGAGCTTCTACAAATGGGCAGTTCACCCCCATCCCCTCATTAACTCTTGAGAAACCTCCCCACCTACCTTCCTGATGGGAAATTCATTCCAGGGTCAGAGAGTTGTTTTTGGTCTTTGAGCAAGTAAAAACCAGTATGGTACTGGTTCGATGGAAGTTAACACAACCATCCCAGGTCCCTTCCACCACCTTTCATTAGCCATAATGGTCTCTTTTAGCACATCCCCCTCCCAGTAGTCATGTAACACATATTCATAACATAATTTACATTCATCGACCTTTTTATACAAAGGTCCACCAAATCAAACATTCACATCTTTGAGTTTGCCATAGTTCCTGGCCAATATAGTTATTTTTACAGACTGGGGGAAACAGGGTGTTACAATGATGCATGGCAACTGAATAATATATAAGTTGTATTACACATCTAAGTTGTACTCTCATGATCATATCTAGCATGATTCATCTCACCAACATCGTCTCTAAGTTGTACTAGCATGAACATAACTATCATGATGTCAATACATCATATCTAAGTTGTATGACACCTCTATGTTGTACTAGCACAATGCTCCTCAGGACATTGTATCAACAACTCTAGCCATCTGTATCATATCTGAGTTGTACTAGAATGATCATATCTAGCATGATGAAAGCATCATCTCTAAGTTGTATGACCATATCTAAGTTGTACTAACATGATACAGATCTGCAGCTCACTAACAGTCCATGATGCCAAATATCAGTGTTCCCTCCCAATAGAGGAATTCATCTCTTCCATTTCAACCAAGGAAGCAATATCCATGAGCCCCAACTTGTCCCTCAGGTATGCAAAATTTATCTTGGACAAAGGCTTTGTTAAAATATATACAGTCTGCTCAACAATGGAGATATACTGGAGAACCACTTCTCCCCTCTTGACCTTATCAAAGAGAAAATAATACTTGATCTCAATGTGCTTCGACCTGTCATGGAACACTGGGTTCTCTGAAAGCTTCACACAACTCTGATTATCAAAATATATCACGGTCGAATCCATCACCTGATCAAACAGTCCAGAAACCAACTTACGGAACCACACTACTTCCGTACAAGAATCATAAGGTGAAATATACTATTCTTCCACAGTGTTGAGTGCAACAAACTTTTGTTTTCTGCTAGCCCATGATATCATAGTAGATCCGAAACTGACACATAGTCCAGAAGTACTCTTCCTATCATCTGTAGTCCCTACCCAATCTAAATCAGTAAATTCCTGTTGTTTTACATCATTGTTTGAGGCATACCTCAAACCATAAGAAATCATCCCACGAAGATATCTTAAGATATGCTTTGCATCTATCCAATTCTCTTGCCTAGGTTCCACCTGGAACTGGCTCAACATGTTCACAACAAAACAATATTCCAACATAGTATTCACTAAATACATCAAGGAGCCAATCAACTGCTGGTATAGGGATGAGTCTACTGGATTAGAATCAGAGTCTCTCATCTTCCTCAAATCTGTCACCATGGGAGTTTCCATGGATTTACAATCCATCATTCCAAACTTCTGAAGGATATTTACAACATACCTCCCTTGTCCTAGGAATACTTCACCATGCTTCTGTCATACTTCTAATCCCAAGTAATAGTGCATGAGACCAAGATCCTTCGTACCGGACTCTGAGGCTAGCTCCTTCTTACACGAAATAATGAGAGGCTCTACACCTTTCAAGAACAAATCATCGACATATAACAATAATCACAAGTGCACCATTCACAACTTTGTAGTATAGGTTTGGATCGGCATGGCTCTTGGAGAATCCAAGTCTTGTCAAATAGCTATCAATACGTGCATACCAAGCTCTTGGAGCTTGTTTGATTCCATACAAGGCCTTCTTCAATCTGCAAACATGGATTTCTCTTGGGTGTGTCTCAAAACCTTGAGGTTTCTCTATGTATACTTCTTCCTCAATCACTCCATTGAGAAATGATGTATTTACATCCATTTGATGTAAAATCCAACCCATGAAAGTTTCTAGAGATATGATGGCTCTAATAGATGCATATCTAGCAACCATAGAAAATGTATCATCATAATCTTTTCCCTCCTACTGGGAGAAACCTCTAGCCACAAATCTCACCTTGTATTTGTCAATACTTCTGTCTACATCATGATTTATCTTGTAAACCCACTTTGAAGTAACTATAGACTTCTCTTTAGTTCTAGGAACAACTTCCCATACGTCATTTTTCATAATAGATTGGTATTCTTCCATCATGGTCTCCTTCCATTCTTTCTTCTTGACTGCTTCTTCAAAGGTGGAAGGTTCTGCATTAATGAGATTTGTCATGAGTGCTGCATAAATGGAAACCCTTTTGGGTTTCTTGCTTTGTCGGAGGGTGCCATTGGGAGATTTATGTCTTTCTGCTTCTTGCAAGGTGGATTCAAGCCATGTTGGTCTCTTTCTTGTCTTAGGTTCAATAATTGGTTCCAAATGTTCATGTGATGGTTCTGGTTCTTCACTGGGGTGTTCTAGAGAGCATGTCCTTTTTTCTTTGGTATCTTCATGTTCCTCTTCTTCATTGGAGTCTATGGGACCTTCTATATAATTCTTGAATGCAATTCTTTGATCAAAAGTTACGTCTCTATTGACTTCAACCTTTTGTTGTCTTGGAACATAAATTCTATATGCTTTTGATGAGTCACTATATCCAACAAATATTCCTCTCTTCATGGGGGTTCCAACTTATTTCTCTTATCCTTTAGAACATGAATGTATACAGGACATACAAATATTCTATGTGGACTTCTATTCTAAATATAAACAGCTATCATGACTACTTCTCCCCATAAGAACATAGATAGATTTTGATCATTCATCATTTCCTTTATTGATTATTCAATAGTTCTATTATTTCTTTTAGATACACCATTTTGTTGAGGATTGTGAGGGACAATGAGCTCCCTCCTAATCCCAAATTCTTTGCAAAAAGCAACGAGCTCCTTGGAGGTGTATTCTCCTCCATTGTCAGATCTTATTACCTTTATATTCTTATCTTTTAGGCTCTCTACTTCAGCCTTGAATTCTTGGAACTTGCCAAATACTTCATCCTTAGTATTTAACATATATAACCATGTATTTCTTGAGAAGTCATCTATAAAAATCACATAGTAAAGAGATCCTCCTAGAGACTTCATTGGCATAGGACCACATACAACTGGATGTATTAGGTCTAAGAACCCTTTGGATCTATTCTCATTGCTTGGGAATGGTTTCTTGATATTCTTAACAAGTGCACATCCTCTGCACACACCTTCATTTACTGATTGTGATTATGGTATTCCTACAAGCATCTATTTTAGTGATGGAAAGGCTTGATAATGAAGGTGAGCATACCTTCTATGCCATAACTCACTAGGATTGATTCCATCATGTACTAGGGATTGAGTATTCTGACATAGGAGTTTATACAACCTTCCTTCACGAGTTCCAATGACTCTAGTGTCTTCTATATTTGAGTCTTTAGACCATACAAGAACGTTTCCATCCACAAAATCTACTCTATCTCCTTTCTTTTCCAAACAAGAAATAGATACTAGATTCTTTTTCAAACCAGGAACATATAAAACATTACTGAGATGAATAGAGTTACCTGATTCCATCTTGATAGTATCTTGTCCAATTCCCTTGACTGCATAAGAGTTATTGTCTCCAAGATCCACTTTATGAGGTGTCACCTTTTCGTTCATGGTTGAGAAATTCTTGCAGTCACCTATCATATGCCTTGAAGCTCCACTATCAATCAACCACATGCTATGTTCAATGGTTCCAGTAAGAGCTGAATAATAGAAGAAATTTGTTTCATCATGCTTTGTCTTCTTTGAAGGTTCTTCATCATTGGCAGTTGATGCATGATGTCTCTCTTTTATCTTCTTTGTTAGTTTAGGACAATTCCTTTTGTAGTGGCCATAGTCATGGCATTCAAAGCATTGTACCTTTGACATATCTCTCTTGAAATTATTTCTTGAATCAGATATTTTCTTACCTCCATGTTTTTTGAACTTTGTTTCAAAGGATTGAGCATATTCTTCCTTCTAAGGTTTTCCTTTAGAGTTCAACCTTGTCTCTTCTTATCCGCAACAGGCCCAAAGTTATTCTAACAATGGGAACTCCTTCCTTGTATTCATGTTTGCAGCAAATGCATCCCATGATTTAGAAAGGCCATTGAGTGCTATGTTCACAACTTCCCTTTCTAGGATGGCTTCTCCAATGGCTTGTAATTGATCTCTCAACTGATAAATCTTCACAAAGTATGAAATTATGGTGTCATCCTTTGTCATCTTTGTGTCACGAAGTTCATTCTTCAGGCCCATCACTTGTCCAATATTTCTAATTGAGAAGAGGTTTGTTAGGGCATCGTACATCTTCTTAGATGAGTCAATATGAGAAATGTAGGATATCAAATGGTCCTTCACATATCCCACTATGATACTCATAGAATTGATGTCAATATCCTTGAACTTCTCCATAACTGCAACGTTCTGAGGTTCCTTCTCTTTTCCTTCTTCAAACTTTGGTTCCATGATCTTCCCTTTCATGATATCTAGCACTTTATTCTTCGCAAGGATGAGGTCAATCCTTGTCTTTCACGCTATGAAGTTAGAATCCCCCTTCTAACTTGTTTTCTAACTTCATAGAGTAAGTCATTATTGTGTTGACTTTGAATTTGACTTGGTCAACATTTGACTTTGACCAAAAACTAAAAATTGACACCTTGGCTTGCTGAGAGTAACAAGAGGTGTGTTAGGCTAGGGCACACTATCCTATCTAGGAATTAGTTCAAGCACTTCACTTAAGGTGCCTCAAAAAGAGGGTTAGGGTTTCGTTGCTACAACAAAACTCTGACTGAAACTGCAACTGCAATTGAGCAAATCCTCCCAATCTACCTTCCAGTGGTTAGACTGTCTAAAGATAGTGTAGGACCATAACCTATTAAAATAATAGGTGTGCTCATTTCACCGTAGAAAATATCTCAATATTGTCACCCAACCATAGGCACAAAGGCCACCCCCAAGCACCTTAAACTTGACAGACAGAATAATTTTGAAAGAAATCACTAGAACCAATAGCCAACCAAGGTAGTGTACCTCTCCCAAAGATAGCATACCAAGTAGAAATTCCAAACCATAACCAAAGACCAAGTCACCACTGCAACAATTGCAGCTCTCCTCTAGTCATGCGCACCACTACTCCTTATGAGGTCGTGAGAGTGAGTGTGTCCAAATGAGATCTATCACCCTCTATTCATAACGCTCCAAGTCACCTAACTAGCTTGACTTCACTTCAGGAAAGATAATAACTTAATATTAATTATTCTCTTGAGCCGACTTGTCTTTTAGGTTTATTATCCAATTTTTTAGGGTTTCTCTTACTTCTTGGAATATTCTAGTCTCGTCAAAAGTTACATGTGGAGGTTAATACCTCTCATAACTACTGTAACATCAACAATGGATTTATCTAGTCATATCAGTTCATGTATATTTTGATTTCAAATGTTTCCTTTCTTCTTAAATTTTTTTATGAATGTATTACATTATTATTTAATAATGTTTGTTTTTGGAAGTATTACATTATTATCTAACAATGTTTGATTTTATGGAAGCACGTGATGTACCTTCTAACCATATTGAGAAAATTTTATTGAGAAATTGTTATCAAATTTTTATATTTAGAAATAAATATCTAATATTATTGAGTGTGAAGGTTTTTATAAAGTAGATAGACACAAAAAACTTTGTTAGTATAATTTGAGTTTGATGATGTTAACGTCAACCAAAGACAAGATATTAAATTGCAATTGTCCCACTACATTAATGATGAGATTATTTTATGTCATACATTTGTAGTGCTCATTTATATGACACATAGATTACACAAATCAATAAGGCTAAATGTTCTACATTTTATGGTTTTCCATCATCGGAATTCGATTATACAATCTTTACTAAAATGACAATTATGGATTGAGGAAATTGTTGTTTTAATTCATACATAGATTTAACACCCTTGAATATCCCTATTATAAGAAAATTATGCAATGTTAACATATGATATCTACAATTCCATTGATTCAAAATGATTTCTATCAAATTTCAGGATAAAAATGTTGATTTCCCCCCAATATTTCGAGTAGTTTGAAAAAGGCCAATTCATTGTGCATTTAGACTACCACTTAAAAAAACTCTTTATTTCATCATGCATATCCATCTCATGGTTCACTTCTAGATTCCCCATATTGCATGTAAAAAAACGTGTTAATTATAAATAAAGAATAAAAATTTCTCTTAACCAATTTGTTGATGTTTCTACTCTTCCTTCTTTAAACAATATGAGCAAGCATTTATAGTGTTGTCACTTGTTCCATGCTCTTTGAATCCTAGACACAATACATCATTGTGCTCATGTCCAATTTCCTGTATAACATCTCCACCTACAAATCCATTACAGTCCATTGTAGGGAACACTTCATTTCAAAAATATGATAATTATAAACTAATGTAGATCCATGTTAAATCCAGATTTATCATGCATTAGGAGGGATGAAATCCCTCAAGCTGTAAAATTTTCTTTAAGACTTTGCAATCTAAAAAAGGTTTTCACCTTTAGGGATTTGATCCCTCTTGGTGCATGATAGATTCAAAGTTAAGATGGATCTATGTTGGTTTGGACTCCCTATGAATGATAAGATGGTTGCATAGATCCTAAGTTGAAAATGATTTGGGCCTTTCTCATAATAAAAAGGGATGTAAATTTTTTAATAATCACAATATCCAAAACTACATCCAAGTTTGAGAGAATATTAAGTACAATGAGCTAATCAATGATCACAGAAGCTCCATTTGGCTTTGCTTTGCTCCCTTTAACTTTTCACATAGTACGTAATCAACATCTTTATTACTATTTCAAGGATGAAATAAAATAAAATTGGATATTTCTTCCATGATTGACCTTGTTATGATATATAATTAAATTCACACAACTATAATCATCAAATATTACAATAAAGAATCTTGAGGAGTTTTGCAGGCTAATAATGGATCTAATAATATAGATTAAGAAATCTCAACCACACTCCTCATAGACTTCCAATTGAAAACAGATATTAAGGTGATGTACATAATTATAAATTTAAATTTAAGTTTATCATAAAAGGAAAAATAGTGTTTGAAGGAGGACCATGGCTCACGTGAAGACAAATATGATAATGAAATTAAACTTCTTATTTCACGTTACATTACAAAGGTAGCTTGTTAGATAAGTAATTAGACTTCTTGAGTAGAAGCTTATAAGTAGAAGATACATATGAATAGGTTGGAATGTTATTGCGCCGAGAGGTGCTCTACAACCCAGTGTAGGGGATATGTAGTCACATTACAACATAACGTAATGCTAAATTAAAAAATTTAAAAAAACAAGTAGACTCAATTACACTTTGAACAATCACATGTAAGTCAACTCCATTACACACACACACATTTATATATATATAAAAATATCAATTATCCAATCAAAATATACATGCACTTTCTATGGAGAGTGAAGTTGTCTGAGAAACAGCTAAGGGATATATCCATCAAATACCTCGTGTTAAATATCTTAATATGACGTGCACATATGCATTAGATATATTACAACTCAAGGCATAACTAATACTTCTTTGAAGGTATACATGCACTTCGAATTTTAAGTGTTCACATCAATTTCAAATATACTTTCTTGGTGAAATACAAAGGTGCACTTTTTAAGTTCCAAGTCACATTGTTAAGGTCCTAACTCGCACATAGGTAGATCAATGTATTCGGATGTAATAAAGGTCAATATTAATAAGGCCTTTCAATAAAATAGAATAAGGCGGATGTAAGAAGACCTAATAGAAGCTTCCGCTTCTAGAAGGATCTTCCT
>ML800279.1:275728-301233 GCA_009831015.1 Picea engelmannii | reverse complement strand
GTATCTCTTGGGGCAATGCTTCCAAATTAAGACAGACCATCAAAGCCTCAAGTACTTTCTGGAACAACGCATTTCCTCCCAGGAACAACAAAAATGGGTGACTAAGGTCTTTGGATATGATTATGAGATCATTTACAAGAAGGTCAAAGACAATGTCGTGGCGGATGCACTGTCCTAGAAATATGAAGACAAAGGATCCCTTTTTTCTCTTTCCTTCATTGTACCCGATTAGCTCCAAGCTGTGCGCCAGAACAAGGCTCCGACTCCCCTAGGGTACTCCTGCATCTGATCCAACAACTGCAGAACAAGGCTCCGGCTCCCCTAGGGTACTCCTGGCTCTAAGATGAGCTTCGATACAAAGGCCGCTTGTATTTAAGTAAACAATCCAAGCTCAAATCAACGGTGCTTTTTGAGCTTCATGCTACACCCACAGCGGGGCACTCAGGGTTCACCAAAACATATGACCGAGTCAAACATTCTTTTTTCTGGGATGGTATGAAATATGACATCCGTAAGTTTGTCATTGAACGTGAGGTGTGTCAATGCAACAAGGGAGGAACAGTCAAATCTCCAGGAACCCTCCAACCACTTCTGATTCCCCCTGCTATTTGGAAGGATATCTCTATGGAATTTATTACAGGCTTACCCAAATCGGGGATTAAATCAGTCATAATGGTGGTGGTGGATTGCCTTTCCAACTATGCTCATTTTTGTGCTTTTCCCCACCCATTTATTGCATCCACGGTGGCTCAAATTTTCATGGACCAGGTCTTCAAGCTTCATGGCATGCCGCACTCTATTGTTTTCGATCGAGACCCAACTTTCACAAGCAATTTTTGGCAAGAGCTGTTTAATCTACAAGGCACACAATTGCATCTCAGCTCAGCTTATCATCCCCAGACGGATGGTCAAACGGAAGTTGTCAACAAGTGTTTGGAAACATATCTGAGGTGCTTTGCCTCTGAAAAACAACACCAGTGGGCTCAATGGTTACCCCTCGCTGAATGGTGGTACAACACTACATACCATACAACCACTCACATGACTCCTTTTGAAGCGGTATATGGACAGAAGCCACCTTCAGTTCTCTCATACTTACCAGGTACCTCAAAGGTCCAGGCGGTTGACCAAACACTTACAGTCTGAGAGGATATCCTTCGTACACTTAAAGAGAACTTGGTCATGGCACAGAATAGAATGATGCAACAAGAATATAAGGGCCATTCTGAACGTCAATTTGCAGAAGGGGATCAGGTGTTTCTGAGACTGCAACCATATAAGCAAACTTCCCTCAAGCCCGAGAATTTTCAGAAGCTAGCACCCAAATTTTATGGCCCTTACACAGTTCTCAAGTGTGTGGGACAAGTCACATATCAGTTAGCTCTGCTCAGTCAGTCGAAGATACATCCTGTTTTTCATGTTTCATGCTTGAAGAAGGTGATTGGAACCAGGTGCCAAATTCAAACCAACCTTCCAGAGTTAGTTGAAGAAGCATCCATTTGGCTACAACCAGAAGCAGTTTTGGACCAGCGTGAGCGTTGCCTGCGTCAAAGAACCATCAAGGAAGTGCTAGTATAGTGGAAAGATATGTCTCCAACAGATGCCACTTGGGAACCAACTACCATTCTGCAGCAGTTTCCACATCTCAAGCGTTGAGGACAAGGCTGTTTTTAAGGGGGCAGACATGTTAAGGTCCTAACCCGCACATAGGTAGATCAATGTATTCGGATGTAATAAAGGTCAATATTAATAAGGCCTTTCAATAAAATAGAATAAGGAGGATCTAATAAGACCTAATAGAAGCTCCCGCTTCTAGAAGGATCTTCCTCTAGATGCTTCTCTTAATAGACATATTTAGTATAAATAAGGGTCGATGGTATGAGAACCCTAGTTTGGAGATTATTGTAACTGAGCACTGCTCGATTGGAGGTTTCCCCCTCAAAGAGGCCTGTGAACATTACTTTCTGAATCAAAGTGCTATTTCTATTGCTATTGTTATATCATTTATGTGTATTGTGAAGATTATGCTGGATATTTTACTGTTATTCTGTCATTTCTAGCATTTTATTTCTGTTCTGCATATTTTATATATCTGGTATCTTGCACACATACATGAAAATATACAATTAAAGAGGTCGTTAGTGAATAAAATTCAAGTTCTTAGAATAAGATGATCCTTAGTGATAAAAAAATAATTTCTTAGAACAATGATAACAAATTGCAAAATATTTTAAGAAGTTGTTTTCATGTAATTATATTAACTAGATGCATTGATTTCAGTGTACATGTCAATTTCTGATTCCTCTGTAGAGATTTGATTGGCTAAAGTAGGGTGACATATCATGTAGATTAATATAGCTCGTAGAAGATTCATTACTTTTAATTTAATTAGATTAACGAGATGCATTGATTTTAGAATATACCGATTTTAAATTGACTTTAATTGTATATTGTGGTATTTCTAAGAATTGCATGCATTGATTTCTATGTGCATGCATTTCTGGTAGTGTTTCAACATTAGATTTGGTGTGTGTTTCATTGATTTCAATGTTTCATTTTTTTCATACAAGGTTACAATTTCGTGGTTGCAACCAATCTGCTTTACCTCTTGGGAACAATGTTGGAAATGTCATATCAAATAAACCCACAATGTTATACTCATTGATTGAAGATAAGCCAATGCCATGCCAATTAACAGGGGGTTAGTGATGAAAATTTAATTTATTAGAATAAGAGGAGCATTGAATTGCATGCATTGATTTCCATGTACATGCATTGCTTTTAGTGTTTCAATATTAGATTTGGTCTATGTTGCGTTGATTTAAATATTATCTTTCTTGCATATAGGGCTCCTCTTATTCTTAGAAATTAAATACATTGAACTATATGTATTGCTTTTAGTGTTTCAACATTATATTTTGTGTGTGTTGCATTGATTTCAATATTTCCTTTCTTTTAACAATCCATAAGTCACAAAGATTGGTGTTGGAGAAAGCTACTATTAATATTGGGAGGCAAGAGAAATAGGGTATGTCGCTTATGTAATATTTCTTTGAATGGTCTATAATTTCAACCTCCCTTTTCATATGATTGATATCGAAAGATGGAAAAACTAGCATGTGTGACTATAAGAAAAACAGAAGAAGATAGATCAAGATTGATCACAATGTAAACTATTTGTAATTGATTACATTCTTATTATTCACATTTTTCTTCATTCAACATTGTTACTTTATTTCTATTCAACTTATTCCTCATGTAACTCTTGAAGTATACTTTTGAATAATGCTCTCTATGTTCTCAACAAACTGAGGAAACCAATTAAATTGAAAATGATCAAATTCATTTTAGACATACACATATACTCTCTATACTTTCAACCAACCGAGGAAAGTGAGTAAACTTCAAGTGTTCAAATTAATTTTAGACATATACATATACATATTTTTGATCATCTACAAATTGTGTCACTATAATAAAACCAGAAGAAGATAGATTGACATCAATCCTTCTCGACAATACTCTCTATACTTTCAACCAAGGAAAGTGAGTAAATTTCAAATGATCATGTTAATATTAGACATATACATAATGTTGATCATCTACAAACTTTGTGTCACCACCCATAAGTGAAACCATCCTAGATCCATCTTGACCCCAGATCTATCAAGCACTGAGAGGGATCAAATCTCTTGAACTGCAAACTTTTCCTCAAATTTTTCACTATAAAAAATGTTTGCACCTCGAGAGATTTGATCTCTCTCAACGCTTGATAGATCCAAGATTAAAATATATCTAAACTAATATATTACATTACAAAAATAGTTTGTTAAATTAATCGTCAACTCTAAAAAAAAATTATTTACTATATTTCATACTTATATGTCAACCTCATATTAAATATAAAAATTAAAATTGTATTGTTAAAAAAATCTGAACTAATTTGTAAAAATTTGAAGTGTTCCTCCACTTTTGAAAGGAGTGTGCACAAACAAATGAATCGATATGTGCACATTCCTTTCAAAACATATATATAACGATACATGCCTTTTCCTTCCACTTATCTTTTATATATATAATGATATCGACTCTTTATTGCCACACCTGTTTATTAGAGAGTTCCGTCTGGGATCACTTTCAAGTTATCGGTCCCACGTGTGGTACTTGAATTCAATTCCGACAAACAAACAACCTCTTCGACTTGTCGCACTGATTTTTGTCTTGTCGCGGTGATTTTTGTTCCCAAATTTATTCACTTATTCTTATAAACTTGGGACTCCACATTCACTTCCAACCAAAGTGTCAAGCAACCATGAATGGGAGCTCATCAAAACAATATTCCTATGCCTATGACTTCACAGTCAAGGTAATTTCTCTCTTTAAATTGCTTTCTCTAATATCATTATCTGTAAACCCATTTGCATAAGAGATCCCAAATCAATAGTGTTAAATTGTCTCCAGGACAATAGGCTCTAGGACAACAGGGGTAATGATGTGGATCTCAACATCTACAAGGGCAAGGTGTTATTCATTGTCAACTTTGGCTCTCAATGGTAATATGGTAAAAATAGAATTTATGTGATTAAATGGAAAAAAATAGATTTTTATACCATGTGGCCTTGTAATTTTGTTAAATTGGGATTTTATATGATTTTAAAAAAAAAATGTATTTGAGGAACAAAATTATCTTCTGAGCTTCATCTATTATGGATTGCTATTTTTTTTCTAGTGAAATTATTCCCTTTTTAAAATTTGACTGATTGGGGCTTCTCTATTGTTGTTCGTTTTTGCAATGGGTTGACTAACTCTAATTATAATGAGTTGAATGAAGTGTATACAAAGTACAAGGATCAAGGTATTATCCAAACTTACCTTGTTCTAGAATATGTTAGTTCTGAAAACTGAGCATACCGGTTTCCATTTCCTGGATTCATCTGGTTTTGTGACCATTCAGACCCATAGGAAATTATCACATACTTAGAGCAGTGCCCTATTATTTCTGTGTTTTGGTATAATTGCTCTGCGTTTTCGTTCTCTTTTAGAGATATTTTCTGTTTAATTTTGCTCAAAATTTAGTGAGAATTTGTTGGATCTGCATATTTGAGTGATTAATTTTGTATAATCTGAGTGCCTCAAGGTGTTTCACCATGCTAAATTCATTTATTGATTCAAAATTAAAATTTAAACAACATAAAATTGTAATTTTTTGCATATTTATGTAGTCAGATTCCGGCTAAAAAGACGAAAACATAGAACAATGAAACAACACTATTGAGAAAAAAATTTAGGACAACCTAATGAGTCGAGGGGGAACTATTTGCAAGATTAGAAGTACTGGTTTTATGAAGTGGAGAAGAACCAGGTGATAAAGCACAAATTGTAGAAGTGGCCCACACTTGCATTAAAGCAATGTTTCTTCATCTTCTTCTTTTTATACCTCCTTGGATTTGTTCTCTTGTTATGCTACATGATTCATTTAAATTGGTAGTTCTGGTTGCTTCTTTGGATCCTTGGTGTTAAGTGGTAGTTCTGTGATGTAGGTCTACAAGTTCTTTAAGCAGATTGCAGAAGTGGCTTGCACTCTCTTTAACACAGAGTTTCCCATATTTGACAAGGTCTTCATCTTTTGTTTTTCATACCTCCTTGGATTTCTTCTCTTGTTATGCTAAATGATTCATTTAAATTAACCACTCCAGCTGGTTGCTTCTTTGGATCCTTGGTGTTAAGTGGCAACTCTGTGATGTAGGTTGAAGTTAATGATCCTTCATACAAGTTCTTGAAATCAAAATCAAGCGAATCAAGGAAAGGTGGTATTTTTCGAGATGGAATAAAGTTAAACTTCACTAAGTTTCTGGTGGACAAACATGGAAATGTAAAAGGATATTTCCACCATGAGTCTCTCATGAATATTGACGTCTTGGGAAAACCCTCTTTGTTAGTTCCATATATCATATGATATCGTTTCTAGGAATAGATCACTATTTAATCACTTTGCATACAAACTTCTTTAATATTGAAAGGGTTTTTGAGTAAGAAATTCTAGTGTATGCAAAGTAGAAAATAGTTTCTAATATTTTGGGTTTCATTTTTGCAGAAAAACATCAAGAAGATGTTAGGAATTGCTTGATTCTTTAAAGCAACAACATATTTTACCCTTTCTGTTGGTAAAATAGAATCAACAGTAATTTAGCAAGACATTGTTCTAATTTCTGCAAGACACTGTTCATATTTTACCCTTTATGTTGATTGAAGTCGATACTGTTATCAGTTTAGTAGTTCATTAAAGTCCATGTTTCTATTGGAAACATGCAATAGAAAATTATATTAAATAGTATATGTTAATTATATTAAAAAAAAACAAAACATAAAAAATAAAACAAATTTCAAGCAAAATAACAAAAAAAAAAAAAATTCAANAAAAAAAAAAAAAAAAAAAAAAATTCAAACAAAATAACAAAAAAAAAAACAAATTTCAAACAAAATAAGCATGTGCCCATTCACATGAAAACAACACTAGAGCATCATTCGGTGATCTTGAGCCCATCTACTAGCAGAGAGAAACCCCTCCATTAGAGCCCAACGAGAGGGAGGAGAGAACCCCCGTGCAGTAGAGACCTACACATTGCATACGCCTATCTATTGGGAATACGCTCAACTAGAGAGAGGGAGGAGAGAACCCCTGCACCATGGAGATCACCTGCATATTGCATACACCTATATTGTATCGGGAATATGCTCAACTAGCGAGAGGGAGGAGATAACCCCCACGCAATGGAGACCTGCATATTGCATATGCCTATCTCTCGGGTTTGGTCACAGTATTGGTTAGGGTTTGGATGAGGCTCCCTGTGAGGTCTTTGCTCATGGGAAGGAGGTGGTTGTCCTAAGAGGGAGGAGAGAACCCCCAACACACTAGTGGATACCATATTGGAGAGAATCCTTGACCATTTTCTCACGCTAATTTTGGCAGTCCAACCCAACAAGGAGACAAGGAGTCCCTACACCACAACGCAATCAACAGAGGAGACCCGACCACCCTTAGAAGAGACAGAGATGCTCAAGGGATCACCAACAATGACGAAAAAATCTATATGTTTCTTCTAGAAGTCTAAATGGGTTGTAGAGCACTCTAATGGCTGGATTTGAATTGGGTTTTATTGTTTTGAAGCATAGCATAGGAAACCTGAATGTTAAGATCTTGCACTGTGATGTTCCTGGCTAGTAGTTGCAAGTTGCAGGACTTACTCATCCCTTGAGAGGGAAGTTAAAACTGAAGTTGTGATTCAGCAGGGATCAAACATCTTAACAACTCAATATCACATCCTTCAATAGAATAATCGTTCCTCTTACCAATGAGGTTCACCATATATAATACCAATCCAAGATTCTACCTCTCAACATGGCACTTCCCTAATATAAGATATTTCATATCAACAAAACACTTCTATGAAACAAAATGCATGTTCTAAACTTAACACTTTTCCTTCTCAACCCAAATCTGAGTCTAAATTATATACATTTGGAGTATTTCCCCAACCCAGTAGAGGGATTATGTGCCTCTTGATCCCATCAAGACTTCATCCTATTTCATATGTAGTATTAACATGGCCTATAAAAACTTATATAATGAGCCCTTTCTAGCACACTTTGACTACAATGGGTGGTATCCATTTAGTTACCAATATTACATTGATGCCTCCTCCTCCTCCTCACACAATCCCTCAATGACCAAGTGACATTCTTCCTTGTATTTTTCCTATGTTGGAACATCTTACTTTACAATAGATCCTTCCTCCTTCCACTCCTCCTTCACCCATGGAATCTACCCCTTCTTTCTCTTTTTCATCCAAGATCCCTTAGGTTGGAATTCCTATCCTTATTCGTAGGGAACTCCATCATACCACCCATCGATTTGATGGTTCTTTCTGGGTAGTCTTACCCATCTCTTTCTCCTCCATTATCACCTTGATATTCTTAGGGTAACATCTACTCTCCTTGTTTTATTCCCCCCTTCCATTTTTTTATTCCCCTAATCATAGCCTATGATACCTTTATTATTCATGTCTCTTCTTTACCTTATCCTTAAGATGCCTATGGAAAGGTTTTCCTCTCTTCCTTGTCTTATCTTTTCTCTTATTGACCACCTATTTCATCGTTCCATTCATCTTTGATTGTCTCCCTTTAGTTCATTTTCTTGAGTAGGTCTAAATTCAATATGGCATTCCTTACTTGAGACTATTCACCACTCCCTTTCTATATTCCCTAAGAGGTTATATTTGGTGGTTGCATCATGTATCCTATAGATATAAGGGCACCTTCATTTCCATGAAATTTCCTTCCTCTCAACGCTCTCCTCCTACCTTCGATGGTGCTTAATTAACATTGTTTCCTTATGTTCCTTTTCCATTCCCATGCTAACATATTCACCTCATGCCTTCAATGATGTCTTTCAGCTAGAATCAATGGCACATGCCCTCGCTAATGTCACCTTACAATTAATATTAGTGCCTTCAATGGTTCCTTTCCAAAATATTGATAATATCACCTCACCATCATTAATGCATTTGATGGTTCCTTTTAACATCATCACTTCATGTGTTCATTCATGTCACCTCATGATAATTCCACCTCTAATGCCCTCACTAGTTCTAGGATAGCATTTCCAAATTTCTCCCTCCCTCGTAATAGTTGTTTCCTCTCACCTCTCTTTCCTTCACTAGTTCAACCCTAGTGTGGTATTCTCTCACCTCTTTTCTCCTCTCTCTTTCACCTTTGCTTGAATGTTGTTCTCTCATGGTAATTTTTGTCACTCTCCCTTCCCTACTTAAGGAATGTTTTAACCTTTATTTTGTAGGAACATATATTTCTTGGGTACTAAGATCACCATGTTTACACATATTATGTCTTGGCAAGGTTAAGAATCTATAGAGAACATAAAAATTTGAAATCCTTGTGTGACATTCCTCTTATGAAACAAGGATTTGTATCATTTTTTCTTTATTACATTGTTCTTTTCAGTGTTTGACGTGAACACATTTATTCAAAACATGTGGGTTCATAATTAAAAAAACCCCTTTATGAATGAATGTGATAAGATATTGGTCAACAAGGTGAATCCCACGTGATCCTTGTGAGTATTTAAGATGTGTATGGTGATCTCTATAATCATAAAAATTTACTAAGTTAGAAATGATGACATTTGATTCAATGTTGTGTAGGTGTACTAAGTGAACTATGACATTTGCATGGTATTTTTAACGTTTGGGTCATTTTGCTTCCATTTATCTGGATAATTAGCTCATACTTTTTTTCATTAGCAATGCACACATAGTAATCTATCAAGAAATTATTTATTTTCTTAAAACCTCTTGCTCCTTCCCATAGCTAGTTTTCATCGAAGTTGAAATTATTGCATTTCATTTTCCTCTTGCATGGTTTAAAGAGTCGAGTCGAAACGCCATTAGTTTCATGACCACTCCTTTGAGTAACAATAGCCTAAAACCAAGCACTAATTAAACTTTATCTAGCAACTTTTCTAGGGATCTTCAAACCCATCTTAGCTTAAGTGTAGCGCTTTGGAATAGGATTGTGAGAATAAATTTCCAAAGATGCTAAACAAACATAAATCTTTGAGTTAGGGAGTGAAATCTAGTTGCTATATCATTGAATTTGGGAAGTCCTTCTAACACAAGGGTCAAGCACGAGGTCGTATTGGGTCCAACAGAGTAATCAACCCTGCTTTGTTGGTCTTCATGTCGAATGTCAATTGCCCCCCTCTACTTTGGTATAGTAGATGGTACCATAGAGTCCATAATATTTTAGAATTCTTACCCAAGGTGACATCACAGGGAAGGTGGTGTTGTACCAGGGATCAACATTGGTTAGAATCACTCAGACTCCTTGGAGGGTTTCCCACTGCTCAGTGAGGTAACTTGCACCAGGGAGTTAGTTTGTTAAGCAGGTTGTCAACGTAACTTTCCCACCTATTGAAACTCATCCCCTTCACGCATCGATCATGCGATATTGGATTCCATCACCAACTAGCGTTTCTTTGTGAGAAGGTTTTTTTGAATGCTCGACTCCTAGATTAATTAGTGTGTGCTTTTTTTTCTCCTTAGTTGGCCTTAGTATTGAGTCTGTGTCTAATCACTACTACATATGACCAAATTTTCCATGGTTTTTCGTTGTTATTGCCACACATAACCGTCACACTTTCCATGAAACGAAAGACTATTTTTCGTGGAACATTTTTCGTCGCTATATACATGAACCAGTTATTCGTGGAAACAACGACGAAATTAGCCCTCCACATGTCATCATCCGCAAGATAAGTTTACCTTATAAAGCATGTCAATAGTGACGAAAGTTCATCACAATAGGGATGAAAAACCATGCCAAAATAAAAAACTTACCAACAGATTACAACGCAGATGCCATACATGCGATGGAAAAGTGTGGAAAGTTGCGACGAAAATTTGTGGCAATAGCGACGAAAATGTTTGGCAGACAAAAAATTTACGACGCAGATGCTATATGTGCAACGCAAAACTGTGACAAAGTGTGACGAAATTTCGTTGATATTTCCATGCTTAATAAAACACATTCATTGCCTTACGACGAACTATCGTCAATATTTCCATGCTTCCTTTAGGTTTAAAAAAAAAACAAATCTACATGAGAAGATGGATGTTGGGATTCGTGATTGACCCATACTCAATATTTTCATGTGTGATTGACCCTTCAAAGGGTTTCTTATGTGAGAAGGGCTTATCAGAGGGGGTTTTGGGACTTATTAGGTGTCTTTCTTAGTGGACCAATAGGGAAACCCAAGGCACCTTGGGATGAAGGGGAAGATAAAATACATTCCCTTGAATGAATGGTTTTAATTGAGATATTGGGGCTCTGAACTAGAGGTCAAAAACAATTTGGTAGGGGTATGCCGGGGGGACAATATGGGAGATGTGTGTTTTTTTAAATCTATCACTATGCTTGTGAGAGTGGGCCAACCCTTTACTTATCCACTTCAATGCACTCCCAACCATTAATTGATATTAATATAGACTGGTCACAATAATTACCTTGAATATCAAATTTAACCTATTAATGTGAAGGGATAATCACAGCATGAGGTTAAAGTCATTCACACCCTTTCAAAAACTATGTTTGTAGTTTTTTGGATGAGAAATTTGTATCCTTGTGGTTGATTCATTCCCGTACCAAAAAAATGAAGGTTACTCACACTCATATGAATGAAAGAAATCAAAGTTGTTCCCATGAAAAAAGTTGTAACACTTTGAAAGAATGGTAGATCACAACAAGGGAGCACTTGTTTAAATAATCATTGATCATGTAAAATAAACAACATAAACTATATTACTGGTGCTTCTTTCAATATTGATCATGTAAGTAAACAATCATTGCAGTAAAATAAAGAACATAAACTAGATTATTGGTGCTTAAACATAAATAACTGTAAAATTCAAATGAAGCAGGATAACTATAAATGAAGAAGAACACACAGATCTAACAGATTCCACACAAAACCACAACAAAACTTTATCATAAGCGGACAACACCTGACCAGAAGAGAGGGCCCAACTCCCCAATCAAGGCTGCAGTGAACTAACTGCCACGAAAACACAAAAACTCAAAAGAAACTTGATTTTCATTAAATAAAACGAGATTACATAGGTTGCATTCTTGATACAGGACAACTCCTAGCTAGCTGACTGACTGGCTAATCCCTTCTCTATCTCTGTTCGACCTTTTATACAATTCATGGAGCACAAAGCATCCCAAGATTAGGGTAACAACTCTTCCTAAAAATACACAAAGGCTAAACCGATTAACAGAACCTAATGTTGGACCATGTAACAGGTCCTCTTTTGCAACTTCAACCCGCAGATTGCACTGCATCCTTGATGGCATAATCTTTCCAGGCTTTGTTTTCTTTGTTCCTGCAAGATTTCAGAAATTAGTGATTCGCTTTGGTAAACCCCCAACCAATCTCTAATGTTTTTTAACTAATACACACAATGACATAATATAGGTGCATTCTTACCCTTGTGGTTACACACATCTCCTCCAAACTTTAGTCACGTGCACGTCCTCATGCAGGCCTTCACTTTTGTAGAACTGGGTCAGAATCTTGATACTGGGCCTGAAGTTCTGCTATGTCATATGCCTCAGCCATATCTGTCCTTGGAAACTTATATCCCCCAGTCAATATTATATCCTTCCACCATTCTCTCTAGACCTTGTAATCAGGTTGATCTTGATCAAGTGGCATCCAGATGATGGGGAATGAAAATATCAAACCTAGCCATCGAACCCCACAAAACCTCATACATGTTATATACCTAGATATTCTTTCCATGGCTCTGCGAAAATTGGTAGCCCCAAATGCTTCCCTTTACCTGGTAGTAGGTGGTGATAAGGCCCATCTCTGGTCACAGTTTTCAAGTGCCTCTTCCTTGCAATAGGTCAACTATTTTATGCAAATATCATCACACCATTGCTGTGTAGTTTCCATATTTTGTGGCCAATTGGGAATATATCTGAAATAGTTATGTTTGCTGATGATTTGTTGAACTTGAAAGTTCTCCATTCTAACCTGAAGGGGTCTGTGTACTTGAGTTTCCTCAAAAGAATCAAGTTCCTTCTTCCACTTCACCTGATTAATGGTGTAGGAAAGAAAGGCCCTCAATTGGACATCTCCCACATAAGGAACTGGATTGAATTTTTTATCATCTCTTAGCAGGTAGTTGTGCATGTACAATTCAAACATGCGATGTTGTGTGAGGATGTCATAACTTTTAAAGATCCTAATAAAATCCATGGGGCATTTAATATTTAAACCATCTCCTGGTGAATACATTCCAGACAGAAAAATAAATATTTTTCATGAAGGAACAATGCATAGCTGAGAGAAGGGGAGCAGCACATTACTACCTCTTGGGTGATATCATTCATCTCTCGTTTGTCATCTCTTAACCTCTGTATCTTTTCCTCCAACTCTATAATCTTTTCCTTCTGTTTCTTGCCCTTTTTCTTCTCTTCTTCCAACTTTTCCTCATAGTCAACAACGACTCTAGCAGCCTGCTCCCTTATGTCTTTCAATGTCCTTAGGTGCACTGGAGAAGGGACAACTCCTGTCCGAAACCGGGCTACAGTTTTCTTCCACTTCTACATCTTGTCTTTCAACAAAACTACCTGAGCTTCAGTTGTATCTATCATTGGCTCAGCTTGAGTATATGTTGTTACTGTGGAAGTGTGCAAAATAGGATCAGTCTGAGTGGTTGTTTGTACTATAGAGGTGTGCAAGATAGGCTCAGTCTGAGTAGCTACTGTATGCAACACCAACTCAGTTTGAGTAGTTGTTGTTACTCTAGGAGTATCAACAGTTTGAGTAGCTATCGATACTATGGGAGTATTGATAGTTTGGGTAGCTTCTGAAATAGTCTCCTTGACATTTCTCCTCACTGCTTCCTTGGAAATTCTTTTGTATCTTCGTGCTCGTTTCTTTAGGCGAAGCACCTGCTTCTTTAGCTTGGAATTCTCAATCATGAATTGCAGACTTTCTCTAAAGGTTTTCCTATAACGATCTTGAATAGGGGTTCTTCTCCTTGCACAAAATTCAACAAATTCCTGTTTGATAGGAATTTCTTCAGCCCATCCCCTAGGAGGAACCTCATTCTGAGCTTCATTGCCTGCAACCTCTATGCTTGGATCTTGTTTAACTCGCACTTCTCCTAGAGTAGCAACACCCAAATATGGTTCAAGGCTTTCGAGATCAGCATGCTCTGAAATTGGTTCTTATCTAACAGTGTCAATCATTTCTTGCTCACAAACTAGAGTAGTTGTTGTGTCTTCAAAAATAGGGTTTTCAAGAACAACTTGTTTTGACGCTGGTTCTTGTGTTACAACATCAGTCATTAAATTCTCACCTATGGGAGGAGTAGCTGCACCATCTTCACAGACAGGAAATTCAGAAAGTTCTGGTGCTGGTTCTTGTGTAACAACGTCAGTTACCTCTTGTTCATAGCTTGGAGGAGTAACAACATTCCTCTCCTGCTCATCAGACAAAGGGGTATCAACATCCATCTCATGATCATCTGTGGGTGGAATAGAAGCATCTCTTTATTGTTCATCTGCTGAGGGAGTAGCAACATCTCTTTCTTGTTCATCTTCTGAGGGAGTATCATCATCTCTTTCTTGTTCAGGAAAAGGGTTTCGAGGAATAGAACCCTCTGCTTCCTCTTCTTCTGAATCCAGGTTAATGACTTGCCTCATTCCCCCAACTTCTCTAACTTCAACTGATGGTTTCCCTATTTCCTCATTTTCATCTGAGGCTGATTCCTATGTATCAGAACCCGTTCTCTGCCCTTCCCCAATAGTTTTGACAGCCTTTGCTAACTTGCTCAACCCATCTCTCTCTGCTAGGGTTTCTGCTACTTCTGGGATAAGTTTTGCCAATTCCTCTTTCGAGAGTCTTATGAATTACGACCAACTCACAAGGCTTTGCTCTAGCACATGCATGAATAGTATATTAAAAAGGCCATGATTTATGAGGGTTTTGAGTGGTTGGTGCGAGCGTTGAGCTGCTCATGCCATCCACTGAATGTTTTTACATAGAAAATAGGGCATGTTTATGCATTGTTGGAAACGCAGAGATGTGAGAAATTTGAGATGATATTTGTAAATGGTAGAGGGGTGGCCTTCGCATGTCACATACCTTATGAATAACAGTGCTACCTCAGCCCATGGAGGTGGCAAAGAAGTATGTTCGTATCCTTTCCCTTTCTACTTTACTTCTTCACCTTCACGCAGAAACAGCTCTGGAAATTTCGGGAGTGGTGTTTTTCGGACAAACCATCGCTGACTAGATATTGGAAACCCACTAGCTACTACAATGGTTTCCTCCATGAATCTAGTTTTTAATCCACAGACCGTGGAGGTGTGGCCATCCAAATTTTGGGCGAATTTTGCTGTAATGTTTGCATCGAATCCCTGTAACCTCTCGAAATACACGTCCCAAGCTGCATTCTGGAAAATTTTCTAGACTTTTGGATTTTAACGGACCTGTGTAGTATTTTTTGGCTCATACCTTACTGCTCCACCACACATTTTGTTCCGTCAACTTTTCCTTCTCGAGGAGTACCGGTGACTAGTTCAGGAGAAACGACAGGTAAAACAGTTTTGCGGAAAATGTGTTGTGGAAAGAGTTGTGGATTTTTTTTATTTTAAAAAATTAAATGATGTGGTAGGTAAGTAATGATGACGATATGACAATGAATTTAATATCTTGGTGGATGATTAATGGTTTGGCAAGTGTGTCTAATCACTATGCGTACAACGATGTCAGAAAGTTTTAAGTAATGATTGCAAAATCGTGTGATTAAAGAGGGTAATGATGACTCTTTGGGAAAAGACATAAAATCTCCCCCAAACTTAAAGTTAAGACTGTCCTCGAGCGTGAATTCCTATGAGATGTGTAATATTACCCAAATCCATTAAAGTTGGTTGAGGACATACCTGGTGACTCACGTTTTATGGAGAAGCATCATCACAGGAATAGCGTCGTCTGCAGTCACAGAATATGACAGCGTCGATTCGAGCGGTGACAATGGAGTAGCAACGACTAGAGTAGCAGCAACCAGAGTTGTGGCAAAAGAAGTAACAAAATATCGTACAATGATGATTTTGAAGTAGCAACACCCGGAGTAGCGGAAGCTACAGTAACATCATCTCGTATAGCGAAAATTTTTAAGTAACGACACCCAGAGTAGCAGCAACCAGAGTAGTAGCAACAAGAGTAGCGGCAGCTATAGTAACAACATCTCGTACAACGATGATTTTGAAGTAACGGCACCCAGAGTAGTGGCAATCGGAGTAGAGGCAACAGGAGTAGAAACAACTACAGTAACAACATCTTGTACAGCGACGATTTTGAAGTAACGACAATGGAGTAGCAGCAACAGGAGTAGCGACAGCTACAGTAACGACATCTTGTAAAACGATGATTTTGAAGTAACGACACCGAAGTACCAAATTGGGTCCACTTGTCGATCTAGTGGTAGTTTGTGAACCAATCACACATTTTCCCCATTTTCAAATTGGCAAGATGGAATTTTATCTCAATTGTATGAATATTTATGCTTACTTTGAGTTCATTGACATAGTAGATGACAAATATCCATACCTAGTATTGTAATGGATTGATTGGGAATTTCATAATGATGTCATTTGTTAAGAAGGGTTATTGGATGGTATATCCATTGGATTGAATGTAGGGAAATACATTTGTTAAATAGATAGAAGAAGTATTGGATGACTAGGAGAGTTGGAAGACTACATTAATCTCAACATAGGATAGCTGGAAGACTACATTAATCCAACTGCTAGTGGAAAGTTGAGTTGGAGAATAGTATTGTCCTATGTCATTTATTCCAATGTGTCCATTACTTTTGGGCCACCTAGGGAGTATGAGAATTAATTGACACAAATATGCACACTACCAAATTCCATTAAGTGGATTCATTTAGAGATTAAAGATCCACTAGTGTTTAATGGCACAACTAATGTTTAGTGTTCAAGTATTATCTTATGGACCAGTCCTTCAAGTTGTCCATTGATAATTTAGTGGTCAAGTATTTGGTTAACAATACAATGTTGGAAGGTTGATTCTATCGATGTTTGCTACTATTTTAGGAGTTTGATTTTGAAGTGCTGGTTAAACTAGGTAAATAAAATGTGGGACCTAATCACCTCTCTAAAATCCACAATTGGAACAATGTTGGGATAGCTCATAAAGTGTTGAATGTAGATATCTTTTGCATGGAAGTAGTTCTTGAATTCTTCACTAATATTTCCAACTTCAAATATAAATCTACATGCACTAGAAGAATATGGTGATAGTAAATATTGATAGCTCATAATCAAGGATACAAATTATTAGTTAATCATATAGTACTTGCACACATTAGCAATGGATGAGATTCTTGACTACTATGTGTTGGATCATGAATGATAGGTGGTGATCTAGGAATCCCATGATGGACATAGAAACATACATTATAGTGAGAAGACACAACTATCACAACATACATTACAATGAGACATGTTGGATGCAAGTATCATTCAATTCAAGGCTAGAGTGCACTCTCCACTCCATTATTCATATTATTACCTTCATTCACTCCTATCAGTACATATTCTCCCTTTATCTTCTATCATTTTTTTACTTAGGGTTCATGTGTGTGTGTGTGTGTGGTTAAGAATTTGTACTAAAAATCTATTATAGTTGTATTGGTCAAAGTAAGAATACAAAAAAAGGTTTTTCCCACAGTCTATGATTCATGCTTTATTAAAAAAATTGATTCTTGTCTACAAAAAATGTAATTCTATCCTTTCAGGAGGATTGTGAACTTTTACTAGTATAAATCCTACTTTAAAAAACAAGTCAAAACCCTTACCTTATCATTGTCCTTTTGCCAGATCCATTATCCCATACAACTTGATAAGAGTTGTCCATGCGATGCATTTCCATCACCAATACCTACATCAATCATAAAAGAAAAATTCTTTATATGAGTAAATAATATATAATCAAATAAAGATGCATTTAGTTATGTAAAATACTCTAGAAAAAACTTAAGTGGTCGCATACCTTAATGAGATTCTCTTTGTTTCGAGAATAGGTTATTCTCTATTGAACAGGGACAACCACATGAAGGTGGAAACTCATATGGCCCCTCCCCCCCTCACATCACTCTCAATTCCCCATACCCAACACATGATTTTATTTATATAGAAAACATATAGACATTCATGCATAACTAGGATAGTCATCAAAACATATGAACATATAAACATTGAAGCAAATGAACATATAAACATTGATTAACATCCAAATACAAGTCATGAATTTATACATCTAATTTTTCTTTGATTTATGTTTTTTTACATTCATAAAATTGACAATTGGGGTATCATAATCATCCAAGTACATTGTATTTTGTGTGCCATGTCCTTCTATTGTTTGTGTNTGTTGGATCATGAATGATAGGTGGTGCTCTAGGAATCCCATGATGGACATAGAAACATACATTATAGTGAGAAGACACAACTATCACAACATACATTACAATGAGACATGTTGGATGCAAGTATCATTCAATTCAAGGCTAGAATGCACTCTCCACTCCATTATTCATATTATTATCTTCATTCACTCCTATCAATACATATTCTCCCTTTATCTTCTATCATTTGTTTACTTAGGGTTCATGTGTGTGTGTGTGTGTGTGTGTGGTTAAGAATTTGTACTAAAAATCTATTATAGTTGTATTGGTCAATGTAAGAATACAAAAAAAGGTTTTTCCCACAGTCTATGATTCATACTTTGTTAAAAAAATTGATTCTTGTCTACAAAAAATGTAATTCTATCCTTTCAAGAGGATTGTGAACTTTTACTAGTATAAATCCTACTTTAAAAAACACGTCAAAACCCTTACCTTATCATTGTCCTTTCGCCAGATCCATTAGCCCATACAACTTGATAAGAGTTGTCCATGCGATGCATTTCCATCACCAAGATTTGCATGAATCATAAAAGAAAAATTCTTTATATGAGTAAATAATATATAATCAAATAAAGATGCATTTAGTTATGTAAAATACTCTAGAAAATACTTAAGTGGTCGCATACCTTAATGAGATTCTCTTTGTTTCAAGAATAGGTTATTCTCTATTGAAGAGGGACAACCACATGAAGGTGGAAGCTCATATGGCCCCTCCCCCCCCTCACATCGCTCTCAATTCCCCATACCCAACAAATGATTTTATTTATATAGAAAACATATAGACATTCATGCATAACTAGGATAGTCATCAAAACATATGAACATATAAACATTGAAGCATATGAACATATAAACATTGAAGCATATGAACATATAAACATCGATAAACATCCAAATACAAGTCATGAATTTATACATCTAATTTTTCTTTGATTTATGTTTTTTTACATTCATAAAATTGACAATTGGGGTATCATAATCATCCAAGTACATTGTATTTTGTGTGCCATGTCCTTCTATTGTTTGTGTTTCCATGCACTCATGTACCATACCTCTGGTACGTCGCTGAGAAGGGCGTCGAGGCATCTGTTCAGGCTCTTGAACTGCAACAACAAAAATGATCATATCAATATGTTGAAATATAATTGAAATAACTAATTCATTATTTTGATTAACATTACACTATTGCTGTTTACCTGTCTATGTAGTTGTGATAGTTGGTGCATTAATTTCTTGTCCACTTGGTTCCTCTCGAATTTCACCCTCCTAAGCTACATGCTCTTCAATTTTGAGAATATAATATATAAGTATAAGTCAAGAAATAAATATCTACAATCACAGTAAATATTTCTAATTCTGAAGCATACATACAGTAATGGGTAGTCTGTTCTCCACTATCATTGGACATGTGCACCCTTTTATGATGTGGTGTATGCTGAATATCGCTAGATTCACCGTTGTGGTAGCACTGTTGCTTGAAAACAAACATAAATACTTAGTTAAGGATGATATAATAAAATATGAATAGACTTTACAAGCATGTTACTGCGGTTTCCTTATTCATTTGATTTACCTGCGTGGCTAGGGAGATAGGAGTCTGGCCCAAGATTTTTCTATATTCAATCACACTTTTAAAACCATGCTTGTAACCAAGCTTTAGGTCCTCCTCAGTGGCAGCAGTGTCGAACATATTTAACTGCAATGCATAACACCATTAAAAATACAAATAACAAAAACATATATTTTTTCGCTACTATTAAATAAATATTAACCACAATTAATCATTTAAATCTTACGATTTGGGATTTTTGTTTTCCATAGACACCCTGGCCTAGTTTATGTTGCCCGTGTTTTTCCACTCTGGCCTTGGTTGCTTTGGTGGTGTCTAGTATCCTACATATGGAATTTTTGAAAAAAATTAGATATCGGAATTGTTACTTAAAACAAGAAAGAAAAACATAAATGATCATATTTCATTGATAATATGACATGTGTTGTACCTTGCTTGACCAGCTCATGGATGTCTTCCTTGTTTTTTAAACAAGTTCTCCTTTGCATCCTTTATCAGGGCCTTCCACTCTTTCTCTGGAACCATGGGAGGGCACTCATGCTTGAGGTCTAATTGCAATTTCTCCCTATATTGGGCCCTGGTATATTTTAAATTCTCGTCGGCTAACTTTGTAACCACTTTCTTGTTGAAAGTGTTACCGAACAAGTTTACCATGTGGTATATTAAATCATCTTTATTTTTGCTATCTTGGCCATTCCACTGTGTGTGAATGGTGGGGCCAAACAACTCCAATACTTTGTCATTTAAGTTTCTATAGAAAACATTGTTTCCTACAGAAACATGTTATCCATTAATTTATAATAATCTCAACAAATGTCCATTTCAATTTCATGAAAAAAATGAATCAATTAATTAACAATTACCTGCAATCTTCTAAATCTTGATCGGAACACATGCGTGATCCACCAGAAAGGTGAAATCTAGTGATCTGATGCTTTTAATTTGTTATGCTCCATGCATAATAGTTTCCTCTCCATCTATAGTATGTTCCTCTCCGGATTCATGTTGAGTCCCAGGCTTCGGCTCATCATGCTCTGGTGTGTCATGCCGATCAAAATCATTGCGCTCGTCAATGGATTCGAGGGGAACCTCAGGAGGCTCAAAAAGCCTCACTTTCACTTTGCTATGTCGACATTGTTTTTGCATTGGACCATCACTGCTACCTATAGCAGTTGCAGGATCAACAGGTTCCGGTGCATGGGGTTTAAAAACTCCTACAAATGGAAAACTTTACTTTATCAAATCATATAGAAAATATAAAACAAAAAAAAGATATGAAATTGTCATAGCTGTTAAAAATATGTGAAGATGCCACTTATCCCAATAGTGACGCCACATCACTCAGAATGTCAATATTATTTTTATCAATGAAATCATCCTAATCATCCTTCTACTAATGATGAAGATGATTCTAACTTCAGGGGTAACTTCACATTGAAGGGTGATGACTAAGACTAGGGGCAACTTTCAATTCAAGGCTAGGAATGACCAGACCCACATCAACTGAAGAAAGAAAATTAAGAATTTGAACATGTGTTGTCCCATTCCATGTCAACAACAGCGCATCCATTCTCTGGGAACACTAAAACCTAACAAATAGATGACTCCACTAAATTAGGGTTTATGGTTTACATGATGAATTGATAATGGAAGAAAGTCGGTGTGTGTGTCAAATTTTAGTCCAAAAACCCTCCCATATCATTAAGGCATGCGAATACTCTATCCATGTCAAATTTCAATGCATGCAGAAACAGTTTGAAAAAATTTCAACATTGGCCCCATTCACAGGTCATTGTTGCCCGTGTCTAGTCCTATTACAATTTCCTTGTAAAATTTGTATAATATATTTGGAGAATGATAATTTTGAAGGTGATAGGCCTCTTCCTACACACCACGTCTAGATCACCACTCATTGATAGTCTGTGTATTGATCCCTTTTATTTTTGGGTTGTTAGTATTTTCAATTGCACTCACCTTTCAATCTAGTCAAAGTTCAATTAATGTCTCTTGTTACTGTAGGGTTATAAAGCCTCATGATCCCAATTCCCATATGCCTCCAACCTTGTAATCTAATGATCATTGGGTGACAAGTGTCATAATGGGTGATGACCAAGACTAGGGGCAACTTTCAATTCAAGGCTAGGAATGACTAGGCCCACATCAAGTGAAGGAAGAAAATTAAGAAGGTACTTGTGTTGTCCCATTCCATGTCAACAAAAATGCATCCATCACTGGGAACAAATCGATGAATCCACTAAATTAGGGTTTATGGTTTACATTATGAATTGATGATGGGCATACCTACATCATTGGTATGATTAGGCGTAGTCGCACAGATCTCCTCTTGGTTTCGAGAATAGTTCATTCTCTACTAAACAAGGGGAACCACTTGAAGGTGGAAGCTCAAATTATTGCCCCCCCCCCCTCACATCACTCTCAATTTCCCCATATTACCTAATTTGAAATTCTAAAGAAAATGTATCATATACTATATTATACAAAATAAAAACATATAAAGATCATATAAAATATATAAACACATACCTCTTCTTTTCAACAATTAAATATTAGTCATCTTCTTCTTCATCCAGCTCAACATCTGTATTAGGATCTGGTTCATAATCGATATTGGTCAAAGGCTCATTCATATCAACATCATCATCAACGCCATTTTCACTAATATAGTTATCGATATCATCAATGACATCGTCGTCTCCTACATTTGGATGATCAACTTCTTCGTCTGACACATTGACTACATGAGCCACTTGCTCCTGATCTGCATAATCATGATATTATTCATCGTTATTAACTTCATCCTTAGCTAGATGATTATACTTTACTGGTCTTCCTCTTGGATCATATCTAACAATGTATGACCAACCTGCTTTACCAGGTACCTCTAAGTAAAATACTTGCTCACATTGACTTGGAAGAACATAAGGCTCTGTACCTGGTTCAAATGCCCTTGGATTAACCATGGTAAATCCATTATCATTCTCAATTATAGTTCTTTCATGATCATGTTCATGCATCCATGGCCTGTACCATTTAACCTCAAACACAACTATTTTAAAGGAATTAAAATCATACTCAATTATATCCTCCAAATGCCCATAGTACTTATTCTCAGTTTCTTCCATATTTCTATCACTTCTAGAGGAAATGTTCGTGATCTTAAACACTGCAGTTATCCCACAATCCGAGGTTTTCATCTTATCATCCAACATTTTGATACGAAATTTATGACCATTACACCACATAGCCTTGTGATGTTTCAACTGCAACATGGACAACAAGTAAAAAATACATTGCCAATTAATAAACCTCATATAGGAGTTAGTAAATATATATTTCAAAAATTAAACAAACCAAATACATTGAAAAATCAAGAAAAAACTAGGAAAATGTGGGTATAAAATTTTACTTCCCTGTTTATCTTTTAAACCAAAGGCTAAATCAACTTCCCTTGATGTAAGATCAGGAAATTGACCTCGATGACGATGTTTTATTTTAATCATCTTACTCACCCCTTCCCATGATAACCTACCGAAGTATTCTTCAATATATTCTATACAATACTCCATCCAAACAAGGTTGTTTGCAATGTATAAATGTAAAGCATCCCACTCTCAAGCAACTATATGATAGCATACCAATTTAATATCATTAATTAGCTATTGTTAATAAAGGAATAATTTAATAAATGTGTAATATATTAAATCTACGTCAACATCTAATAATTACCTTTCACAGTCCTCATGTTACCTTTCCCTAATAGGACCTCCCCTTCAAATTTGTTGATGGATTCGAGATGCCAAATGTGAGGGACATTCATATTTTCTGCTAATTTAGGTAGATATTGACTAATAAATACCATGCATTGATATACCATATATCCCTCAACCATAGAACCCTCTGGACGTGTTCTTTGTCTAACAAAATCCTTCAGTGACTTCAACTACGTCTCCACCATCCACATCGACCTTGTGTGTATTGGTCCACATAATTCAATCTCCTCAACTTGTTGTATGAGGTAGTGTTCTTGTGCATTGAAAAATGATGGAGGTAGATACTGTTGCATTTGACACATTAGTTGGGGAATTTCTCTCTTCCAATACCTTATATCTTCTTTATGGATTTCTTTTGATCATAGCCACCTACAAATGTCAATGCAATAAAATAATATCAAGGCATACATAAATTTGCAGATAAAACATAATATGTCAATAAGTTATGGTACAAATCACATAAGAAGTACATTTTCCTTATAAAACAATACTTACCTCATGTATTTTCCAAGTACATAAATAATTTGTTTTATGTTGTTGTCAAAGTCGTCTGAGAGAGATAAAGGTAGAACATACTATAATAAAAAACAAATAATTATTATTTGTTTACAAAAAATGTGTACCAATAAGGAAATATATTATAACCTACTAATTACCTTAATGAATGTATGCCAGTCATGTGTTTTAACCCCACCAAAATCACCTTTTTTCGTTAAGATATTTTGTATGTTCGATGAAAACCCCGTCGGAAACCTGATTTTTCGAATGACCTCTTTTACAATATTGCTTTGTTGCTCCGTCAATAACCAAGGAAGACTAGTATTTTGTTCACAACCATCGCCAATAGAATTAATAATAATACTTTGCAATGTGTGATTAGCTTCCTGGATGTCACAACAAATCTTTCCAATTCTCTCTTTCTCAGTCCTTCCATCTAATATTCACCATAACAATTATGTTATGTTCTTCCCGATATGCATGGTATCAAACAGATGAACTATTTGTAGGTGCTCGTAGTATGGAAATCTACTAAATTGCATCGGGTAACTTTTCATTCCTCGTGGAAGCCCATTCGTGCCTTAATGACATTCATGAAACATCAACAAATTGAAATTAACACTAATTAATGGGACAAAATGAAATTAATTCTAATGAAATTAACCAAAGATTTATATAATATGTCATACATAAATAATTTGCGTACCTTGGCGATTTCTAATATATTCCAACTTCCATAGGTGAGGTGTCATTCTTCGTGGTTTTTTTTCCATTTTCTTCTTTACCATTGAATTTTGCTTCAATAACTATGGTTCTTAGGCAGAAAGTGCCTATACTCATCAAACACTTACTTTCCTAAACTCCTTGAACGATGAGATTTTATCCTCAGACCACAAACTAGGCATGCAAATTTACCCTTTGTTTGAATACCTACAAGATATATGAATTAATGTAGCGTCAAATTAGAGTTACAATTTAAAATAATGCATGATATTTTCAATAAATATATATAATATTAAATCACAACATAAAGTAACAATATACCACAAAAATGTGTTAACCCGAGAGCATCATGAATTGTCGATGATAGTATTCCATGGAATTGAAATCATTTTTTCCCTATTGTTCTAGAGATGTCATACATAGTGACGCCAACCCATAACTTCAAAAACTCATCGATAAGAGGCTCAATATATACATTCATATCTTTCACCTAGGACCTACCTAATTGGTTCAACATACTGCATGATTAATTATACTTATCTAGATGTCATTATTGTTGATACTAAGAGGGGGGTGAATTAGTATCAAGTACAATTTAAAACCTTTTTCAACTTATAATTAAACCATTCAATTATATTCAATGAGAAATGAACAATAGTATAAGAGTTACACCAATACACCACAATATACCATGCATAATATATGAGAAATAATCAATACTTTTTGTTCAAGGGAAGTAATGACTTCCAAAGGTAGCTACAGCTTCCAAATGTAAAGGGAGTGATAAAACTCCAAGAGGAAGATACAATCCTCCAATATCAAGAGATATCTGAACTCTCT
>ML800279.1:231942-268448 GCA_009831015.1 Picea engelmannii | reverse complement strand
TGGGTGTTGTATATTCATTTTCATTTTCCTTCATGTCCAAATAACTTCATCAATCTTCTGGTCCAAAACCCATGACTAGGGTTGACATCAATGACAACAACCAATCTTCCAACAATTATATATAAAATAAATAATTACCATGCATGAAACAAAGAAATGAAATATTTGTCATACTTTAAATCAAATAAAAGATAATTAAATACCTAGAACAATCATTGCCAACATTGTGTGTTCTCTCTTGATCGACATCCAAGGAGGAAGGTTATTGTTTATAACAAAAACAGGCCACATTGAGTACGTAGAATGAAGCTCTCCAAATGGATTGACACCATCAGCTGCCAACAAAAGTATAACATTACGAGGTTCTTCTTTAAAAATTGGCCACTTTTCTTCGATCTAATTCAATGCAGAACCATCTGCAGGCATTCAAAGAACATCGTCTCGACTTTTGTTCTTTGCATGGAAATCCATCAACTGTGTTATACTTTGGCACCTGAACAACCGCTGGAAATGTGGAATTATCAGAATATAACGAAGAACTTTGCGAGGAACCTTCTTTGATGCTTTATCGGTTCGATATCTACTTATTTGACATTGTGGATATTCATTTTCTAATTCATATTGTCCATAATATATGATATGATCATTAGGACATGCATCAATAGCCTGATAGTCCATTCCAATTTCTTTCATAATCACGGATATTTCTCGATATGCGCATGGCAAAATATTTGATGTTGGTAATATAACTTCACCTAACAATCTACAAAATTCTAAACAATAAGTCAATGTAAACAACATTAACCATCAATATCGCATCCAATATACTAATTATTTATGAATTAGAAAACAATAGCAATATAGGAAAAAATTGAAACTTTTAAGTATTTGTGAACATGCAGGCATAAATAATTAACAAATTAAATACCTTAGTATCTGTGTGAGGCATGTGTTTGATAAACCATTCAAAACCTTCAGGTTCACCAACAACAATATAGCAAATAAAAGATTTGTTGTTGAGCCTTCATAAAGAGGTTGATGTGACTTCTCGAGTAGAGGATCAACATCATGACTGTCATCTTGGTTTTCCTCATCCATTGGAGCAAATGTGTCTTGGATCAATCTATGTATCTCATCTTCCTGATTTGAATCACAAACGTTATCTCCATCCATATCATCATTAATAACTTGATCAACAGCTTCAATATTTTGATCTCAAAGTTCATCACCCTATAAAGGAGTATTTCTACTAGTACTTGGCAAATAACTCTCTGGAGGTCGACATTTTGGGGGAATCATCTATATATTTAAAAACAATGTTTCAAAGTTAGTGTGTATAGAAAATATAAAAATCCTGATAAGAAATATTACTAAAATTCATGACATGATGATTATTACAGAGAATACATTAAATATTGAATCCTCTTACCGAGAGACGATATTCATAACCCCCTTCAGTGTGCCCCTTCTCCCTACAATGTCTTTCAGCTGTTGTTATTAAAAGTATTTTTCTTTGCAAGCCTCTGCGATCATAGAAAGGGAAATAACATTTTCCATCACCCCTCGCCTCTGATTCTGCTCTTAACCGAGCAAGCTGCCTGTCATTTTCGTTCATAGTGACAAATCCTTATCCTGGAAAGTAATTGTCTTACCTACACCATACCAAACAGTAAGTTGTCATTTTTTTATATTTTATCTACTCCTTCATGATATTTTAGCTACTCATTTGGATTATGATATGTTTATTTACAGTGACCTACTATCCTCACAATTATTTCTTCTAAGACATTTTGACATGCTTTATTTTTATTATCGATTAACTATTAAGATCGATATGCTTCAATTTGTACTTTAGAGTAGTGTGTACTGAATCACGATGGAAAATAATTACACACCATTTAATGAAAGTGGTCAAAATTTATCAAACTTGAATCACTCGACACCATACACTATCCTCTAAGTTGTTTTCTAGACAAAAAACCAATGTTTGAAATTCACCACTAAAAAAAGAATGCCAACCACTTGTCATCCACAATTGGGTTGGGTTGGTTTAAATTATGACGTGTTGATTTGCATCTACATACAATGGTCACAATTTTATGCTACTTATGTTGAATTTACTAAGACAACAAAGAAGGGGGGTGAATTAGTTTTTATTGGGCTTAAACAATTTTAAGTCTATTAATACATTCTTAATCTTTCTTCAAGTGATCATCAACATTATACAGCATATGGACAATAAAAGTAATGAGCATCAATCACACATAAGATATACACAGAGATAGATTTTCACGAGGAAACCCATAAAGGGAGAAAACCTCTTCTTCTTCGAAATGATAAGCAGTCTTTTAAGTTCTGTACATCATCTATAATTGAGCACCAACTCAATGTGAGGCTGCTACCTCTGTTTTACAAGCTGCAACTTGTTTGAGAGCACCGACTCTCTTGTTTCTCTAGCACCCACTAGAAGGAAGCACCAACTCCCCTAATGTTCCAGCACCAACTGGATGGAAGCACCAACTTCCAGTTACTCAAGCTCCAACCTGTAAAACAGAGAACACTTGTTCTCCCTTGCACCACCCTGCCACCCTGGTTTCTCTGGCTACAACCAGAAGGAAGCTGCAACTCCCTGTGTTCAAGCACCCACTTGAACCTCTGAGGACAACAGTCCTCCCTAGCACCTCCAAACCACCCTGTAATATAAATGAATGATTGAATAACCAACAAGACAGATAAATCGATTCTTACCACTTCTTCTCTTTTTTGTAACTCTGGTCTGCTTCTAACTGTTCTGCAATTCGTCTCTTCCTCTGTCTACAATTCTGCTCTGCTTCAAGCTTGTTCTACAATTCTGCTCTTGCTTCTGTCTCTTCCTCATTTGTTACTCATCTCTGAGTTTTATCTCACACTGCGCATACTGTCACCTTCACTTTCTTACAGTTCAACTCATTTTTATTTTTTTTATGGAGAGCAACCAACCACGCACATTCTCTATGTGTTCCTTTTATGCCCAATTACCACTACAGTTACACCTCGAATCTTCTTGGAAAAAAATGCCTTGGCAACTGAATCGCCAACCGATCAAGAATCATGAATCAATTTTGCTAATTGAATTCAAACTTATTGTTTAACTGTGAATTGCAACAATAGCCCTCCGATCATGTTCAAATTCACCTGCACTGTTGGATTGAATCCGTAGGGTCTTACATTTAATTTGCCATTTCGCATTTCAGCATTTTGGCATTCCTATGGTGAAGCTTAGCACCTCTAGCTTCTTCCTCCATCTTCCATCGATGTGCCCAATGGATATAACCATGTGCTTATCCATAAAGTGCTTTTGCGATTTTGCATTTCATGAATCTGGAGATGAGGCATCTCGAATCTCCAAGTCATGATCCCCAAAACTCTGAAATGGAGCTTTTCTAGACTAACTCCTCCCCTTCTCGTGACCACCGGTGGTGACCATAGGCTGTGCAAAAAAGGCGCTTCATATTTCACGATTTTATCGACGGTTGAAATCTCCATAGATCTGACGGTCCAGATCTTATCGCGATCTCGCATCTCACGAGTTCCCACACCATGTTCCGTTGACTCCAAGTCAGTGAAATTCCAATCGCTTGCCACTTGTCCTATGATTCGATGGTCTAGATCTGATCTTGATTCAACGACTCAGATCATATCACGATTTCGCAAGTCACGATTTCGACATTCCTGTGGTGAATGTTCTTGATGCTTCCAACTACCGATCCGTGAAACTCTGAAATGGCATGGGATCAACGGTCCCAATCAACCCTTGATCTGATGGCTCGGATCATTTTGCGATTTTGCACTTCATGATTTCAGGACTCCTGTGGTAGGAGTTCTTGACATCTCCATCTCCCGATTTACGAAACTCTGAAGTGATGTAAACCTGCTGATGTCACACGTGGATTGACACGTGTCGAATAAGTACCACATGTCACTCTGATTCGTGACTTACATGTGCCTGAAATGTTGAATCAACTTGACTCCTAATGTTGAGAGTCTATGACTTCTCCATCTCCTGATTTCTGAAATCTCGATAGCCAAAAATATGAAATGGAGTATCAAACTTTATGGGCCTTCGTCATGCCTGATCAACGATTCAAATCAATCCTCGATTTGACGGCTGAGGAGATTTCATGATTTCATATATCGTGAGTTTGGGACTCTTGTTGTAATGATCCTTGACATTTCTATCTCCCGATATCCGAAATCCTGATAGCTAAAAATCCGAAATGGATTATCAAACTTTACGGGCCTTCGTCATGCCTGATCAACGGTTCAAATCAATCCTCGATCTGACGACTGAGGATATTTCATGATTTCGCATATCGCAAGTTTGGGACTTCTGTTGTAATGATCCTTGACATTTCTATCTCCTGATATCCGAAATCCCGATAGCCAAAACTCTGAAATGGATTTTGACCAACACTTTGATCTTGTCATTCGATCATTGTTGCACTGCTGGTCTTCCTGAACTTATCTTATGTTCCTGTTTTTTCATCGAAGCCATAAATGACAAGAATACTCTGATCTTGCCATCAATGACAAGAATACTTTTCCTGTTAAACATCCTAACCATCATCCTCTGCCTTCTGTCTGAAAACATGCCAACAATCTCCCCCTTTGGCATTGATGGCAACCCCATGATGTAACTACACCACAGAAACATCTTAAAGTCATGAAAAACATGCAACTATACCACTGTGACAATGCCACTATAACATATACTCTGATCTTGAAATCATCACACTTTCTCCCCCTTTGACATCAATGTCAAAGAAATAACATGCTCCTCCTGAGCTATTGTAGTACATACTCCCCCTGTCAACTATGAGCATCTTGGAAATACACCAGATATTCAATAAGTACCCCCCCTGACCAAGTGAACAGATTAGACACAAGAAATTATAACCCCCAACTTGTGATGAAGATATCCAAAAGGGGTTGCTGCTAATGGTTTAGTAAAGATATCAACAATCTGTTCTGTAGAAGGAATATAATTCAGCTGAACAATTTTGTTTGTAACTTGTTCTCTGAGAAAATGGTACTTTATTGGAATATGCTTAGTATTGGAATGAAGAACAGGATTTTTAGAGACACTAATAGCACTGGTGTTATCACAGTGAATTGGAATGGGTTCAGTGTAAGTCACCTTCAAATCTGCAAGAGTTTGAATCATCCACAAAATTTGTGTGCAGCAAGTAGCAGTAGCAATGTATTCTACCTTTGTAGTTGACAATGAAATGGATCCTTGTTTTTTTCTAAGCCATGCTACTAATGAGTCACCTAGGAAGAATGCTCCTCCACTAGTGATTTTTCTCTCATCAACACAGTTTGACCAATTTGCATCTGAATAAGCAGTTAACTGGAAATTTTGATTTCTGGGATACCACAGACCATAAGTCATTGTTCTCTTCAAGTATTTGAATATCCTTTTGACAACTACCAAATGACTTTGTTTAGGAGCAGACTGATAACGGCCTACCATTCCAACAACTTGCATTATATTAGGATAGGATGTTGTGATGTACAAAAGACTGCCTATCATAGAGTGATATGTCCTTTGATCAACATCCGGTGAAACATCATTTTTACTGAGCTTGCAACCAGCCACCATAGGTGTGCTAACTGGAGAGGAATCTTCCATCTGAAATTTCTTCAACATCTCTTTCATATATTTTTCTTGAGAAATAAATATTCCTGCAGAACTTTGTTTTACTTGTAAGCCAAGAAAATATGACAGTTCTCCTATCATGGACATTTCAAATTCTGTTTACATAGAGTTAGCAAACCACTGGATAGATGATTCATTAGTACAGCCAAAAATAATATCATCTACATAGATCAAAACAACTACTAAATTATCACCTTCAGACTTAATGTAAAGGTTACTGTCAACAGTACCTTTCTTGAACCCTTTTTCTTGTAAAAATTTGTCCAGTCTATAATACCAAGCTTGTGGTGCTTTTTTTAGTCCATATAAGGCCTTCTTCAACTTACAAACATAATTAGGATTATCTGTCAATGAGAATTCTTCAGGTTGTTCCATATATACTTCTTCCTCTAGATCTCCATTAAGAAATGCTGACTTAACATCCATCTGATAAACTTTAAAGTTCTTATGACATGAATAAGCAAGAAACATTCTGATAGCTTCCAATCTTGACACTGGTGCAAAAGTTTCATCAAAGTCCTGACCTTCAACTTGTGCATACCCTTTACAGACCAATCTAGCTTTATTTCTAACAACTTGTCCTTTTTCATTCATTTTATTCTTGAACACCCATTTGGAACCTATTACATTTTTATCTTCAGGTCTAGGGACAAGCTCCCAAGTATTGTTCTTCTCAATCTGATCAAGCTCTTCATTCATTGCTCTAATCCAGTCATAATCCTGGCTAGCTTCCTCAAAATTTTTAGGTTCAGTCATAGATAAAAAGGCAACATGAGATTGTTCTAAGTCTTTAATCATTTTCCTTCTTGTCTGAACCTCTTCATTTATATCTCCAATTATCTGATTTTCAGGATGATTCTTTCTAATAATTTTGAGAGGTGATTTTTCTTCTTACTGCTGATTTGTGTCAGTCTGAGTATTCGTATATTCATCTGATTTAGATTCTTCCTTTTTTGATCCTTGGACCCGTTCATCTTCATCTTCAACTATATCTTTTGTTCTTGGTTCAACACTGCTTACATTTCTAACTGGGATTTCTTCATCAACTTTTATTTCTATACAATCAACTAGTTTATGCAGTCTCTTATTGTAGCATCTGTACCCTTTACTATTTGTAGCATAACCCAAAAAGATACCTTCATCATCCCTGTCATCATATTTGCCAATATTTTCATCATTATTCTTGATATAACATTTACTCCCAAAAACTTTAAAATGCTTGATTGAAGCAGGTCTTCCAAACCATAGTTCATAAGGGGTCTTGTCACTGTGTGGCCTGAGATGAGCTTTGTTAAGAATATGAACAGCTGTATGAATTGCTTCCACCCAATAAGTCTGAGGTATGTTCCTTTCATTCATCATTGATCTTGCCATTTGTTGTACTGATCTATTATGCCTCTCAACAACTCCATTTTGTTGTGGAGTCCTTGGAATTGTGTACTCTCTTTTGATCCCATGTTTATCACATAACTCTTTGAAGTTCCATGAACTAAACTCTCCTCCTCTATCAGACCTTAATGCCTTTAATATTTTTCCTATTTGATTCTCAGTCAGAGACTTAAACACTTTGAATTTTTCAAATGCTTCAGATTTTTCCTTTAAAAAGGAAACCCATGTTAGTCTAGAATAATCATCAATAATCAGCATAAAATAGTTTTCTTTTCCTGTACCTTCTTTTCTTGATGGTCCACATAAATCCATATGTACTAACTGGAGAGGTTTTTTTTTTGAGGGAAAGTTTTTAGATTTGAACTGAGTGCGAGTAAGCTTTCCTATCTGGTAGGGTTTACAAATAGAGTCGTATGGCTTTGATATCTTTGGAAGATCCTTTACTACCCCATTGTTTCTGAGCTTGATTATATGATCAAAATTTAGGTGTCCAAGTCTCCTATGCCACAACCAACTTTCATCATACTTGCTTAAGTGACATTCTTCTTTTTATTCTTTTAACACATAGACATTATTTTTTGTTCTTATCCCTTTTGCAATCAGTTGTCATGAACTCAAAGCCTTTATTTTACAGTCTTTAGAAGTAAAAACAACTTCACATCCTTTGTCACAAACTTGACTGACACTTTGTAGATTATTTTTCAGACCATCTACAAACAACACATCTTGAGCTTTTCCTTTTCCATTACTTAGGCTTACCATACCTTTACCTTTTATTTTTCTTGGTGCATCATTTCCAAAAGTTACATTCCTTGATTTGTTTTCACTTAAAGTTAGAAACTTGCTTTTGTCTCCAGTCATATGTTTGGAACATCCACTGTCAATATACTAGGGATTCTTTTGTTTTTGGGCTAATAATACTACACTTCATCTGCTTTTTTCTTCCAAACCTTGACATTTTCAGCAGTGGGGATCAAGTCTGGATTGTAATTCCTTAAGCGACAGTCTGCAGCTTTATGTCCATAATTATGACAGTTGTAACATTCTAGTTCACTGAATAATAGATCATAACGATTGTTATGCTCATAATTGTTGTTGTGTTTCACCTGTGTCCTTCTCCCAATCATCACATGATTTATAGTCTGTGATTGTTTGTTGCTTGGCTATCTCAATCTTTGTTGTGGAAGATAGTTATTCGTTGAATATCTTGATTGTTCATATCTAAATCTTAAAGAACAGTTTATAGCTTTGTGACCAAAATTATAGCAGAAAAAACAATAACCATAGAAAAAACCTTTGTACCTTGAAAAAATCTGTCTTCTTTGAGGAGATCGATTTCTTTCATGCTGATAATCTTTCTGATCTACAAATTCGGTTCTAGTACTTTTTCTTTCATTCCTTCTTGGTGGATGATTTTCTTTCTTTGTTTCTGCAGAGTGACTGTTGTCAATGTTTGAGGATTTCACAAACTAGATGGGTTCTGTATTACTTGGATGATCACTACTTGATCCTTCTTCATATCCCAATCCATATTTCAACTTTGGATTTCTTTGCTGATTTAGAATGGAGGTTAATCCTTCTGAGGCTTTAATACTTGGTAGATTTTGGTGATACAATCCCTTAAACTTTTCCATTTCTTTTCTGGTTTTTACTATCTCTTCTTCTAAGGCTTTACAACTGGCTTTCTTCTCTAACAACTGTTGTTTTACTATGTCTTCTATTTTCTTTGCCTCTTCTAATTTCACTTTCAGCAGGGAAAAGTCTTCATCAGGTTGTTTACTGTCTTTCTCGAACTGTATCAACAATTGTTTTTGCTTTTTGTTCTTAATTCTGAGTCTCTCAATTTCTTCCGGTGCACTGATCAGTTCTCCTTCCATATCAACCACAGCTTCATCATCATCATCATCACAGCCTATGATTTTATTATCATAACCCTCTTTGGCCATAAGCATGAAGTCATTTGCCTTATCTTCACAGGAAGAGCCACTATCAGTGTCTTCTGAGGAATTGTCATTATTTGCAACCAAACTTTTCTTCTTATTATATTTCTTGTATTTGTACTTCTTTTCACCATCAAAGTTCTGGTCCTTTTTATGATGGGGACACTTAGATGCAAAATGACCTATCTTACCACAGTTAAAGAATTTGAAGGGCAACTTCCCTTGATATTTTCCTGATCCTTTCTTTAACCTTCTCACAAATTTTTCCTCAATATCATCTAATTATGAATCAGTATTCTTGTCTGCTTTAAAAGATGCTTCTCTAGTACTGGATTTATCTTTGTTAATTCTCATTTCATATGCAGTTAGAGTTCCTAGGAGTTGATCAATGGACAAATTTTTAAGATCACTTAGTTCTTCTATTGCAGAGACTTCTGAATTAAATTTATCAAGCAAAGATCTTAAAATCTTCTGAACTAAAAATGGTTCTTCAATCTTCTCACCAAGACCCTTCATGGCATTTACAAGTTCTTCAACTCTTAAAAAATACTTGCTAATTGTTTGATCTTCATTCATCTTTAGTTGTTGAAATTTCAATCTGTATGTTTGAAATTTGGCATCTTTTACTTTCTCATTTCCTTCATAAATGCTAATAAGTTTATCCCACATTGCTTTGGCAGTTTCAAGATGCATCATCTTTACAAACTCAGCTTTAGCAAGTCCATTCAAGATAGCATTCATTCCCTTAGCATTAAAACTAAACTCTAACTTATCGTCCTTGGAGGCTAGCACAACAAGCTTTGTATATCTAGTCTCTACCACATCCCAAACATCAGCACCTAAGGCCATTAAGTATGTTCTCATTCTAATCTTCCATAAGGCAAAATTTGTTCCATCAAATAGAGGGGGCTTAGTGGCTGAAGTCCCTTCATGACTTGTCATGTTTAAGCTTACAGATCTACCTTTGAATAAAAGGAACCCACTCTGATACCAATTGTTGAAATTACTAAGACAACTGAGAGGGGGGGTGAATCAGTTGTTATTGTGCTTAAACAATTTTAAGTCTATTAATACATTCTTAATATTTCTTCAAGTGATCATCAACATTAAACAACATATGAACAATAAAAGTAATGAGCATCAATCACACATAAGATATACACAGAGACAGATTTTCACGAGGAAACCCATAAAGGGAGAAAACCTTTTCTTCTTCGAAATGATAGGCAATCTTTTAAGTTCTGTACATCATCTATAATTGAGCACCAACTCAATGTGAGGCTGCTACCTCTGTTTTACAAGCTACAACTTGTTTGAGAGAACCAACTCTCTTGTTTCTCTAGCGCCCACTAGAAGGAAGCACCAACTCCCCTAATGTTCCAGCATCAACTGGATGGAAGCACCAACTTCCAGTTACACAAGCTCCAACCTGTAGAAAAGAGAACACTTGTTCTCCCTTACACCACCCTACCACCCTAGTTTCTTTGGATGCAACCAGAAAGAAGCTGCAACTCCCTGTGTTCAAGCACCCACTTGAACCTTTGAGGAAAACAGTCCTCCCTAGCACCTCCCAACCACCCTGTAATATAAATGAATGATTGAATAACCAACAAGACAGATAAATCGATTCTTACCACTTCTTCTCTATTTTGTAACTCTGGTCTACTTCTAACTGTTCTACAATTCTTCTCTTCCTCTGTCTACAATTATGCTCTGCTTCAAGCTTGTTCTGCAATTCTGCTCTTGCTTCTGTCTCTTCCTCATTTGTTACTCATCTCCGAGTTTTATCTCACACTGCGCATACTGACACCTTCACTTTCTTACAGTTCAACTCATTTTTTATTTTTTTTATGCAGAGCAACCAACCGCGCACAGTCTTTGTGTGTTCCTTTTATGCCCAATTACTACTACAGTTACACCTCGAATCTTCTTGGGCAAAAACGCCTTGGCAAGTTAATCACCAACTGATCAAGAATCATGAATCAGTTTTGTTAACTGAATCGTAACTGATTGATTAACTATGTAGTGCAACAGTAGCCCTTCGATCATGTTCAAAATCAACTGCACCATTGGATTGAATCCGTAGGGTCTTGCATTTATTTCGCCATTTCGCATTTCGACATTTCGACATTCCTGTGGTGAAGCTTAGTACCTCTAGCTTCTTCCTCCATCTTCCATCGATGTGCCCAATGGCTACAACCATGCGCTTATCCATAAAGCACTTTTGTGATTTCGCATTTCATGAATCTAGAGATGAGGCATCTCGACTCTCCAAGTCGCGATCCCTGAAACCCCGAAATGGAGCTTTTCTAGACTAACTCCTTCCCTTCTCGTGACCACCGGCGGTGACCATAGGCTATGCCAAAAAGTTGCTTCATATTTCACAAGTTTATCGATGGTTGAAATCTCCATAGATTCGACGGTCCAGATATTATCGCGATCTCGCATCTCACGAGTTTCCACACCATGCTCCGTTGACTCCAAGTCAGCAAAATTCCAATTGCTTGCCACTTGTCCTATGATTCGACGGTCCAGATATGATCTTGATTCAATAGCTCAAATCATATCGCGATTTCGCAAGTCACAATTTCGACATTCCTATGGTGAATGTTCTTGATGCTTCCAACTACCGATCCGCAAAACTTCGAAATGACATGGGATCAACGGTCCCAATCAACCCTTGATTTGACGGCTCAAATCAGTTCATGATTTTGCACTTCGCGATTTCGGGACTCTTGTGGTAGGAGTTCTTGACATTTCCATCTCCCAATTTACGAAACTCTGAAGTGATGTAAACCTGCTGATTTCACACGTGGATTGACACGTGTCAAATAACTGCCACATGTCACTCTGATTCATGACTTACATGTGCCTGAAATGTTGAATTAGCTTGACACTTGTCATTGCCTGGTTGTGCCACGTGTTCTTAGCTGACGTGGTTTGCTGACATGTCTGTTTTAGGATTTCGTCTTTGGGCACTTCGGGACTCCTAATGTTGAGAGTCTTTGACTTATCCATCTCCCGATTTCCGAAATCTCGATAGACAAAACTCTGAAATGGAGTATCAAACTTTATTTGCCTTCGTCATGCCTGATCAATGGTTCAAATCAATCCTCAATCTGACGGCTGAGGATATTTCATGATTTCTCATATTGCAAGTTTGAGACTCCTGTTGTAATGATCCTTGACATTTCGATCTCCCGATATTCGAAATCCCAATAGACAAAACTCCGAAATGGAGTATCAAACTTTACAGGCCTTCGTCATGCCTCATCAACGGTTCAAATCAATCCTCAATCTAACGACTGAGGATATTTCACGATTTTGCATATCGCGAGTTCGAGACTCCTGTTGTAATGGTCCTTGACATTTCTATCTCCCAATATCCGAAATCTTGATAGCCAAAACTCCGAAATGGAGTTTGACCAACACTTTGATCTTGTCATTCGATCATTGTTGTGGTGCTAGTCTTCTGGAACTTATCTTTTGTTCTTGTTTTTTCATTGAAGCCATAAATGACAGGAATACTCTGATCTTGCCATCAATGACAAGAATACTCTGCCTATTAAACATGCCAACCATCATCCTTTGCCTTCTGTCTAAAAACATGCCAACAACTTACAGTGGTCACAGTTTTATTTTCTAAGACACTTTGGCATGTTCTCATTTTTCATTTCCTGACTAGTAGATTTCATCATGTTATTGTAGATTTCATCATGAATTTTTTATATTTTAGATACTCCTTATTAATAGTGTATAAACAAGTTACATCAACTACAAACTAGAGTTAATCACTACATCTAGAATTGTGTGTGATTATAAAAAATTGAGAGAAACAACATCACATATAAGAAAAGGGTATGTGGATTTTATTGAGAAAGTTGAAACAAATAGACTTTATTTATATTGGAAGAGTATGGTATATAATAATAAGTTCATTTGTTAAAGGTGCTTAGTCATAAGCCAAGAAATTTAAAGGTGGCTAACCATAAGCTAAGATGGTTGAAGGTGGTTAGTTAAAAGCGATTGTTTTGTGCCTAATCACGACATAGATAACATCTTTATAATAAGGTCATATGTGTACAAATGTTTCCTTTATATAATAATGACATATATACCTAGAATAAGTTTAGGGTTAGTGTTTATGTATCTTATTGTTATAAACATGAGTTTCCTCCCTATCTTATATATACCATAATTTATCATTTATCAATATAACAATCAACTTCAAAATTTTATTCATGGAGATTTCTTCCTTCATTTAATTGAATTAGTAAGTGCTAACCAACCATTAGGCGTGCAAGGATCCCAACCATTATGGTCACTGTTATATTATTTTCAATTTATGCAAGTGTGATCCCATTTGGGTACTAGGGATGTAACAAGTGGTATCAAAGCTTCAATCAAGCTTTGTTGGTGTTTTTTTGTTAGTTCTTAAAAATAAAAGAGAGAAGAAAATGACAATCAATTACTATCATATCACCGATCATGGTTGAGTTTCAAGAGCACTTCCATATCTTTATCAAGGAAACGAGAGAGACATTCTAGATACAATTGAAGGGAAAAGGGTATGTGGATTCCATAAACCTAGAATATTATGGAATCCAGATACCCTTTTCCATAGAATATACTAACTAGATCCAAAAACCAAAGACATGAAATATGGTACTATACATATAATATGTTATCAAAGAAAAAACAAGCTACATGAAATTTCAACATTTGAACAAAAATTTACAAGTTAAATGAGTACATCAACAAAAAAAACATACTAACCTTGCAAGTTCAAAATTCGAGCTATGTAGATCGAGAATTGGATTTGTTCAACCGGTGGGTGACGGAAAAAATAAACAGCTCAAATAGAAGCCACAACCAGTGTCGCAACTATAGCAATTGTGTCACAGTGTCTCTTAAAGTCGGTTATATATAGATCAACTAGTCAACTAGCCATTAAAACCGACCAATGAAATAGGAAAAAATTTTGTGGCAATAGCAACGAACTTTCATGGAAATAGCGACGAAATTTCGTGGCAATACAAAAATCCCGACCAATTTAAAAAAAAATATTCGTAGCTATATTGACGAACTTTAGTGGCAATATCGATGAAAATCCTGCCCTATTTAAAAAAACAAGAAAATAATGGAAACGTGGAAAAATTTCGTAGAATAATCTGCCCATATGTAGTAGTGAATGACATCAGCTCCGAGGTAATTCCTCATTTGATAAATACAAAATATGGATACCATTAAAATAAAAGGGAATAAAAAGGTAACAAATAGCTCATACCTAAATTATGTCTTATAATTAGGAAGAGGTTTTCAAAGTAAGTACAATGTTAAGGGAATGTTGGACACCTTAATCCAAGCATATAAATGTTCACCTCTCATCCTCTTTTCATATATGTTTTATTATAATATTTGAGAGGTGTTTTTTAATGTTATTTTTTATTATTTATGTTCATTTTTTTTATTCATGACGTAGAATAAGTATTAGCTAAAGTATTCAAGGGATATGTTGTTATTCTAGTTGTGTTGAGGTTTAATTATTATCGCTTGGTTCATATTCTTTGCATAGACTATGTATGGAGTGAGAAGAGTAATTGGTTGAATTATTGTACTTGTGAAGGATTTAGTATAGGATTGAGGATCACTTTTGTAAATTCATTGGACGACTTGAGTAAGTAAATTATACATACACATGATCATACTAAGGAGGCCATTCCACATACATTGAAACACACATACATATTCAACATGACATTATTTGTGGTGTTCCCATCCTACACACTTCCAACCATGGGATAGGTAGCCATTCCTAGGCCATTAAAATTTTGGCCCTCAATAGACCATTTCACTATATCAAAGTAGGGATGGTCTTCCATATAGGCTTGGAATGGTTTAAACGTATGTCAATGAAGTATCACATTCATTAAAATAACTAGATATAATCCAGCACAAGAAATAAGCTTTATGTATCTACAACTTAAGATCAAGACATGCGCCCCTTACCAAACCCCTCCCCCCACCATAAAAATGAAAGTAAGGTAGAGTGACAAATTGAAATCCAATTCTACTTCTTGTTTCAGCCTTCCTTATTGGTTCTTCGAGTGTCAACCTTAGTGAGTTACTCTTTAATGAGTGAGAATATATAATTGGTATTGTTTTAGAAAACCTATAATATTACCCTTTTTTAGAATCACTGAAAAGAAATAAGGTTCTTATTTTTTATAGCCCTTGAATGTATGGGACAAAGACAAGGAAGATGCAATAGAGGAGAGAAATATTGTATACTATTAAATTGCATATTCATATAAACAAATAGAGCACTTATGTTTTAACATAATATAGTCCAAAAAATTGGTTGTGTATGAGAAATTTTCCACCCTTCCATGGGAATCTACTGTAGATTCCACTTCTAAGCAGGGATTTGAAGAAAAAAGAGTGAAAGAATATAAGTTACATGCTCATAACTCACTCAACCCAACCCATTACTCTCATCATTCAACTAGTCCACTAATTACAAATCACTCTGTGCATCTCATCCAACCATCAAACATACATGTTACTCTCTTCCATTTTCATACACAACATAAGGAAAATATTCCCTTTCTCTTCTTAATAGTTTGTTGATATGGATATTCTTCTCTTCCAGTGCTCTTCAAAGAAGGAAGAAAAAATCCAATCTGTTGAATGTTTTCTAGGAATAACTTGGAAGAATAAAAAATTTCTCTCAAACAACCAATGCACAACAATAACTAGATGTAGGTGAAGGATACATAACTTGCCCAACCTATATTATCATCTACAACCTCTCTATATCTTCCCCAAGGTATGTAAATTCTCCTTTCACAGTGTTGATTTGGTCATCTTCATATTTCTAGTTCCTTAGTAGCAGATGGAGAACTCATCATGTGAGTTTGAAAGTTTTAATGTGAAAATGGTGAAAATGATGGTGTTATCACACTAAATTTCCTTGTGTCTTCTAGTTTTTTTTTATCATTTTTAAAGCCTTAGATTTTAAATTGTTTAAAAAAATTTCATCCCTTTAAAGTTATGTTTTTTAGGACCCCATGGATGACTAAACTTTTAAGTTATAGCTCATGTTTTGATCCTCAATTTGATTTTTGATCCTTGAACCCTTTTCGCTCATGGTTTATTCTTTTTGGTCCCTTTCATGATTTGTCCCTAGGTCGATACCTCCCATGATCAGGCTAATGTGACACACCTCGCTCCTCACTCATGGTCTCATAAGCATGCCCCATCATCCTCACTTACCTATCTAATAATATTTTTGAATTGGAAGCGTTGCCTACTCATCAGGCAGTTCCGTAGCACCTATCCAGTTCGTCATACCCTCACCTTAAATCATGATTTGCATGACTGATTTCATGTCCCTTGTTTTCAGTGCCAACAGTTAGTTAAAGATGCTTTCCATATCTTTCATTTACGAGCCCTGGTAATAGTTTATAATTTTGAAAGGCTTGATAGTGATGCGCTGCACAAATTTGCAAGTTCTGATCAGGCGACCACATGTCAACCAAATCTGATGTTGAGAAAGATTCCAGGGCTGAAGTTCTCTCAAATTTCATCCTAAGATTGCATTGAAGATATCAATAGGTGTCTACTCCACAGGTATCCCATGTTCCCTCCTCTATATATTAATTTTCACAGGAAGTTTGTGCTCGGGTTTTGGTTTTCTAAGTTTGCACAGTGGTAAAGGATCCATATTTGTATGCTAGCCTCATCTCCTCTCTTTTTCAGAACTGTAAACCTCATGGCCCGTATCTAAGTCTGATTACTGTTGTCTTCCTTAGCCATTGAAGTTGCAAGCTCTTGACTATTCTATCCTCTGCGTATGCATTGCGCTACCCATAGGCATTGCTTAACCTCTTGTTGCTTCCCCTACTTCCTTTCATCTCAAAACCAAGCATTTTACTCACTTGTAAAGGATCATCCTTGTATATTTGAAGCCCGATTATAAGTCTTCCTGGTCATTACCATCCCTTAAGCCTCTCAACAGCCCTCATTCTCATCCATGGAGACCCCTCAATTGAAGAACACACACAAAGGAGGCAAGATACTTAGGACAGAACTGGTGGACATTCATATTTTTGATACAAATCCCATGGCAAGAGAGGCCTTTCAGAGAGTAGGGTGCCTCTCTTTCTGTCAGAAAATGTAGAGAGGCCACCCAGAGGTAGCAAAAGAGTTTGCATTACATTTTGATGGCAGGAAAACCAAGGTTGGGGATTTGGAATTTGAGGTAACTGAAGCCTCTATCTCAGCTGCAACAAGGATCCCCATTACAGGTGAAAAGTGGTTCAAGGTCATGGTTTTGAGTTCAGCCTATGCTAAAGATCTCTTTAAACCTAAATATCAAGACAATGAGTTGTCTAAGAGTATGCCAAGAATTCAATTGGTTGAACAGTTTGATAGATTATTGAATATCATACATATATATTTTACATGTGAAGGGAGATTTAACACATTGTACCATTACCATATAAGGTTGTTGCTACATTTTACTGGTAAGGTTGAGATGAATATTCCCTATTACCTATTAAGAAGCATAGGTAAAATGTCAGATACGGTTCAAGCCAAATCTAAGGATGTGGATTCTAGCCTTTTTCACTCTGGATTGATCAGAATGTTAGTCTCTGAGGAATTGGGAAAGAAATAGATTTCACGGGAGAATTTTGTGGTTACTTCTTACTTAAACATGGATCTAGCATCTACTCCTCAATCACAGATTAGAGGTCCTTTATCACCCATCAGTGCTACTAAAGCAAGGAGCAATAGGAAGAGAAAGTGCAGAGCCCCTGTTCAATTTTCAGAGATCAGCAAGCAGGTCATGGAAGCCAAGGAGGAAGTTTGTCCTTCTCCACACAGATATTTTTCACCACCTCCTCCATCAGGGTTAGAAGAGATGCCTTCTTTTACCAAAGCTACATCCAAGAAAGGGAAGAAGCTTCTCTTTCCCTCTTCTCCTCCAGCAGTTGAAATTAAGGGTGGAAGACCTTTCACAAGGTCATCAATTCCTAAGGAGGTTTTCCAAGAGCATCCTTTGCCAGAAACCCCTCTTCTAAAGAAGAAGGGAAAAAACATTGAAAATCCTATGAAGGAGAAGCAAAAAACCCTTGTACAGAAGGGTAAGGGTAAAGGTACTAAAATACCTTTAGAGAGAAAAGATGAAACCTTTGAGAAAGGCATTGAGAAGCCCGTGGAAAGAAAAGATGAAGCCCCTATGCAGAGAAAGAAGAATAAAAGTAAAGCCATCAAGGAACCTGATGAGGTAGACAAGACACTTCCCATGCAGAAGGAAGAGGATTCTGAGGAAAAGCCTATTGAGGTTGAGCATGCCACTGTCCCTCCTAACAGTCAGACCTACAAGGCTTATCAAGCAGTTTAGAGATGCAAGAAAAGAAATAGCTTGTCTTAAAGCAGAAGACAAGGTCCACTTGGCTCAAATGGAAGAGCTCATGAATGGCTACAGTCATACTCTTGACTTGGCAAGGTTTGCAGTGAGAAAGGATTTTCCCCTTCATAAACAACTGAAGAATCTTTACAGATAGAACAAAGGCCTTCAGTCTCAGAATAGGAAGCTAAAGGCTGAGCTGAAGCACTTTCAAGATGAGTTAGCCCAAAGAAATTTACAGGTGTTAGTTGAAGCTGCCATTGAGGATGACAAACCAGCAGCTAAGGAGAGCACAACTACACTGAAGAAGCTTGTCAATGCTAAGAAGAATAAATCTGTTGTGCCAATTGAAGATCCTCTTTCTACTAGAAAGAGTGTGAGGCTAAGTGTTAAAATGACAAAATAGCTGGTAAAATGGTAAGCCCCATTTTTTAGAATTGTTCCTTTTTGGGAGGGTTAACTGATAGGCACATACTATCTCTGCCATCATACAGGCTGCTAAGTGTTTAACTAGTTGGGTTTTGGGTTTTTTCTAAGTGCTAGCTTCCCCAGTGGTAAAAGCAACTACTCATTGTACAATCAATGCACTTAATTGAAATGGTTTTGTCATCATGAAAGACCACCAATTGTTCTACACATGTTCAAGATTGAAGGCACTGTGCTTTTGGCAATGCTACCTAATCTGCACACAGACACAGCGTAAGTGGTGCTACCTACAGGCGATACCTAATATTTGGCAGAGAGCAGTGTCTATACAAATATGAAGCACAGTGGAACTACGCACAAGCGCTACTAAATATTTCATAGAGGTAAAAAGCTAGCACACATATGCAACATAGTGGCACTACCTTTTCTCATAGTAGTGTGCTATCCAGATTTGCTACCCAAGGAAGATGCCAAAAAACACCAGGGATCTAGGAGGACCAAACTAACAACTTTGGGATAGATTGATGATGGAGAAGGTTATGGAAACAACAACTGGAATCATGAAGACAACCACATGCTTTTAAAGACACATGGCAAACAAGCAGCTGTGCAGCAAAGGGAATCAAATCAATTTGAAGTTCAGTTGGATTAGTCACCAACATTTTCCTCTTTTATAGCATAGGTGGTTAGATAAGTTGTTAAATCAAATAAATGTTCAGATTTTTTGAAGGGAATGAGGCCAGCTCGTACCTCCAGTTATTGCCTCCCTTTTGTTATAAATAGATATATCAATTTCTTTAGTAGGTTCGGATGGTTGAGCAAGGCTCCCTTAGATTGTAATATTTTGATGAAGTGACTGTGATCTGGCTATGTACTGGACTTAAGACTTTTTGACTAATAGAAATCAGCTTCTTTTTCAATCTATTTGCTTCTAATGCTAAATGTTCATGCTTTGAATGATTCACATGAATTATTGTGGTGATGTTATGGTGGATGTTTGATCATTATATTATCATGATGTTTATTTAGCTTCCTTAGTTTCTGATGTCAAGAAGATCTTGTGATTAGAAAATTTCTTTCTTAGACTTTTTGTAGACCTGATGTTTGCAGCAGTCCCTACACTCCTCTCACTCAAGTCTTCCCTCTATTCATATTTACTCCCAAACTACTGATTGAAGTTAGCCAAGACCTTGATTGTTGGTGCATTGTTAGCCCTGTTTCTGAGTTGGAACATTATCATTTCGAGTCTTTTCCATTTGACCCTTTAAAACACTCTTACATTCACATATAACCTGATGGGTACTAGGCTTGCCTTCCATGCAATCTAAAGGTGACTTCTAGTGCTAACAGATGGAATGAATGACTTGATTTCCAATTAGGTAGGAGGATGTAATACTCTTATCTTTTCTCATAATGAATGAACTCGTCCCGTGATTCAATAACCATGTGTGATATATTTCATCATTAATCAGCTACATGCATTCAATGCTTGTCTTTCTAAGTCAATGGAGGTAGATGCCTTCATTTAGGGCACAAGAGGGAAAAGAGATGAGATCTTAAGTTGAAACTTGGAAACAAAATATTATTTTCCAATAAGCCTCCTTTTCTCTTTCCCTTTGGAAACAAAATATTATTTTCCAATAAGCCTCACCATTCTTGACAATTCAGTAATAAAATTGATTGCTACTACTTCCCGTTTCCATTATGAAAGTGACAAAATTTGCACAAATTTGGTTAGATGTTGATGTTCATTCTTGACTTACTAACATTCCATACATCTAGGAAAATATTTGTCAATATAATTCTTCAGCCCATGTGACAAGTGTAATGTACCCTTCTTCATAAAGACACCATCATCATTATTCAAAAAATATAAAAAAATGAGCATGCAAATAAATGAGTGCAACCACAACATATAAACATGCATAAATATATATGTCACAAATACTCAATCAAACTGCTACAAACTCAAAAATACTTCACAAAAAATGAACATGTTAAATTTTAGATGTAGTATTATTAGAATGTAAATTACCAAACATATACATCAAAATTGTGTGTTGCCCCTACAACTCTATACTCTGTATGCAAAAACTGATGCATATATATTTTGTTTGAGCATGACAAGCTACAAGATTTTATTCAAAGCCTCATTATTGATTTGTGAAGGGAGTCAGAAATTTGAACTTGGCCAAGTTTACTCTAGCCCCAAGCACTAACAAAAATGTTAGAAGGCCCTTTTCCAAGCCTCAACTTTTAGTTTGTCTATCCTTAATATAAGGATAGTGTCATCACTAAAAAAAATTAGAAAACCATTATTTTATTTTAGTGGTGATCAACCAATTTAGCATAATAGGTAAACCTTTTCCTAAGATGATATCTAAGAATGGAAAAATAGGACATAATTGCCTCACTCATCTTATCGCTTAGCATTGGAAATATAACTGGGAGGGGAGGGTGAATCAACTATGTATATAAGCTTGAAAACTTTTCCTGTTCTTTTCTGAATCTTTCTAGATTATTATTTAATGTGTTGTTGATAACTTAATATGCATAGATATACAATATTTGATCAATCACACAGAATACACTGAGACATTGATTTTCATGAGGAAACTCATAAAGGAAGAAAACCTCTTCTTATTAGGATGTCAATCAACCTCCAACTTTCATGTACACCACGGTCTTTGAGAACCAACTCAAATATGAGGCTACAACCTCTGATAGCAAGCTACAACTTGCAGAGAGAACCAACTCTCATATTTCTCTAGCACCAACTAGATGGAAGCACCAACTCCCAGGTTTCTCTAGCACCAACTATATGGAAGCACCAACTCCTAGAATATCTTCTAGCACCAACTAGAATTTAGAGGACTACAGTCCTCCCTAGCACCACCCTACCACCCTGATTGAATCTTAAAAAAATTACTTACTTGATCTGTCTCTGATCTGATCTATTATAGCTCAATGTCTCCTCTGCCTTCTTCAGCTTCTATGCTCTACTCTTTCTCCTCCTACGCACCACACCCACTCTGTTCAACTTTTCTTCTGCATTTTATGCTCTGTGTTGCTTCTGCATTCTGTACGCACAACCTCTTCTATGTTCTGCATGTCTTTATCACGCCAATTCCTCTACTAGATAATACTCTCAAGTCCTCATCTTCTCTTACAGTTATACTTAGTCTATTCGTCATTAGTGGTCATTATCCTGAGACACTTTGGCTTCTCTGGCAGTTATAGTCAGTCATTTTTATTCATTGTAGGTAAATCCGTCCTAAGCCCCTTCCTTCAAGTGACCATCGACGGTGACCACACACCTTTCCAAAAGGTGATTTGCGATCTTGGACTTCGGGTGTTTTGATGTGAGTCAACCCCGACTCTCCCAATTCTTGAACTCTGAACTAAGATCCTAGCGAGAACTAGCTCCGTTCCCTTTAACCTCTGATGATATGACCTCCGACTATGACTTGGAGCCCCACTTCCAAGCACTTTGGGACTTCACACATTAGATATTTTGTTGCGAGTCACCCCGACTCTCCCAACTCCCAATCTTCGAAGTGGAGCCTAGCGACGCTAGATCCTTCCCTTATTCTCTGCTGATGTGACCTTTTGTTGTGGCCACATGCCAATCAAAAGGCGTTTGTGACTTCGTGTTTCGTATTTTCTACTGCGAGTCACCTCGATTCTCCGAACTCACAAAACTCCAAGGTAGATCCTAGCGATGCTATCTCCTTCCCCTATTCTTCTGATGACGTGACCATTAGCTATGACCACATGCTAATCAAGAAGGCACTTCGCGACTTCATGTTTCGCGATCTCGCGAGTTAGCTCTCCTCCATTCTTCAAAGTCTGAACTCCCGAACTCCAAAATTTTTCGTGACAAATCAACAGTCCACGACCCTCTGTGATCCGACAGCCCAGATCTCCTCTTCGCACTTTGGTTCTTTGCACTTTGTGATGTCGAAAGTTAGATCACCTCCTTTCTTTTGTTTCCCAATTTTCAAACTCCGCTCTCATCCGATTGATGACCCACGACATTCCTCGATCCAATGGTCTAGATCTCATCAGGACTTCACAATTTGTGATGTCAGAAGTTAGATCACCTCCTTGCTTTCGTTTCCTGATTTTCAAACTTCGCTCTCGTCTGATCAACGACCCACGACATTCCTCGATCCAATGGTCCAGATCTCATCGGGACTTTGCGTTTCGGTACTTTGGAGATGGCCCCTGCTCTCTTTTGTGAATCAGCAAAATGCTGATATCTGCCCATGTGTCCTTCCAGATCCAATGACCTGGATTTGAATCTCTCTTCACGACTTCGTGCTTCAGAGGTTTTCAGTTGTCCTCCTTGAAAATCTTCCGAAGTCTGAATCTTGGAACTCTCATCGTTGCTTTCCTGTTTTTGATCTTCATTTTTGTTCTTGCCATCAATGACAAGCACACTCTTCCTGTAAACATGCCAAAAATCTCCCCCTTTGGAATTGATGGAAACCCTGAAAGGCTGCACTATTCAGCTTAGACCTCCAACTGTAGCATCCAGACCACATCTTTTTCTCCCCCTTTGACATCAATGTCAAAGAAAACTGAGAGTGACTATGTTCTCCCCCTGATAAAATATACAATAAGCACTCTCCCCCTAATTATATATACTATGAGAACTCTCCCCCTAATCAGATAGACTATTTTAACTTGATAACAGGGTCACGCCCAACTTCTAGCATAGATACTCAAATTGAGCTTTTGCAAGAGGTTTAGTGAAGATATCAACAATCTGATCTTTGGATGGAATATAATGCAAAGAAACAACAGTGTTGGTTACCTGTTCCCTCAAGAAGTGATACTTGATGGGTATATGCTTTGTCTTGGAGTGAAATACAGGATTCTTTGACACACTAATTGCACTAGTATTATCACAATGATTTGGGATCGATGTTGTATACTTTACCTACAAGTCTGCAAGTGCCTGAATAATCCACAATAATTGGGTACAATAAGTGGTAGCTGCAATGTATTCAACTTCTATAGTCAATAAGGAAATGGAACCTTGCTTCTTGCTCAACCATGCTACAAGAGAATCTCCTAAGAAGAATGCACCTCCACTCGTGCTTTTCCTTTCATCCATGCAGTTAGCCCAATCATCATCTGAATAGACTGATAATTGAAAATTTTGATTCCTAGGATACCATAGGCCATAGTTCATTGTTCCTTTCAAGTATCTGAATATTCTTTTGAAAACTATCAAGTGACTCTATTTAGGTGTAGACTGATACCTTCCTACCATTCCAACAACATGCATTATGTCTGGACGAGATGTTGTGATGTACAAGAGGTTGCCTATCATAGACCTATATGAACTCTGATCGACATCAGGTGAGTCATCATCCTGTCTTAACTTGCATCCAGTGACCATAGGTGTGCTCACAGGTGTAGAATATTCCATTTGAAACCTTTTCAACATTTCCATTAGATATTTCTCCTGAGAAAGAAATATTCCTTCATACCTCTGAGTAATTTGCAGACCAAGAAAAAATGATAGTTCCCCTATCATAGACATTTCAAATTTAGACTGCATGGCAGAAGTAAACCATTGTACCAATGAAGAATTATTACTTACAAAGATGATGTCATCTACATAGACCAACACAATGAGCAAATCATTATCCTTTGTTTTGATATATAGATTGCAATCAACTATTCCTCTCTTGAAACCTTTGTCTTGAATATACTTATCCAGTCTGTAATACCAGGAATGAGGAGCTTGTTTCAACCCATATAAGGCTTTCTTTAGCTTGAAGACAAAGTCAGAGTTATCTGACAGTTGAAAACCCTTTGGTTGTTCCATATAGACTTCTTCTTTTAGATATCCATTTAGAAAAGCTGACTTGACATCCATTTGATAGACTTTAAACTTCTTATGATAGGCATAAGCAAGAAACATTCTAATAGATTCTAATCTTGCTACGGGTGAAAATGTTTCATCAAAATCCAATCCTTCTATTTGAGCATACCCTTTGCAAACCAATCTAGCCTTATTTCTTACAATATTTCCTTGCTCATTCATCTTATTTTTGCATACCCATTTGGATCCTATTACATTTTTATTTGTTGGCCTAGGAACAAGTTCCCAAGTGTCATTCTTTTCAATCTGATCCATTTCCTCATTCATTGATTTTAACCAATTTGCATCTTTACTGGATTCATTAAAGTTCTTGGGTTCCACCATGGATATGAAGGCTATATGTGATTGCTCAATGTCTTTGATTATCCTTCTCCTGGTTTGTACACCTTTGTATTTCTCACCAATTATCTGAGTTGCAGGATGATTCTTTTGAGTTAGTCTAGAGGAAGGATTTGATGATGATTGTTGCCTTGACTCTTCTTGTCTGGGTGTCTCTTCTTCACCTGATTCATCATCTTCGTGTGACTCTGAGATTTTTTGTTCTTCATTTTCATTATTCTCGTCATCTTCTTCATCTGACTTAGTGCTTATTCTCAATTTATCTTTTAAAGGAGATTCTTCATCAATTCGAACATCAATACAGTCTACTAATTTATGCATTCTTTTGTTAAATCATCTGTATCCTTTACTGTTCGTTGCATATCCTAAGAAGATACCTTCATCAGCTCTACCATCAAATTTTCCCAGATGATAATCATTATTTTTGATATAGCATTTACTTCCAAATACTTTTAAGTGCTTGATTGATGTAGGTAGACCAAACCACAGCTCATATGGAGTTTTATAACTGTTCGGACTTAGATGTGCTTTGCTCAGAATATGAACAGCCGTATGAACAACCTCCACCCAGAAGGTTTGTGAAATGTCCCTTTCACTCATCATAGCCCTTGCCATCTGTTGAACTAATCTATTTTGGCATTCTACAACTCCATTTTGTTGAGGAGTACCTGGAATAGTATATTCTCTTTTAATTCCATGTCTGTAACAGAATTCTTTGAAATCTCTTGACAGAAATTATCCTCCCCTATCTAAGTGAATTTCCTTTAAATTCCTTCCTTTTTGATTCTCAGCTAACACCTTAAATGTTTTGAACTTCTCAAATGCATCAGATTTTTCTCTCAGAAAGGCAACCCATGCAAGTCTGGAGAAGTCATCAATGACCATCATAAAGTAATGTTCTCCTCCAGTTCTTTCCTTTCGCGATGATCCACACAGATCCATATGAATAATTTGAAGCGGTTTCTCTGAATATGTGACACTCTTCGATTTGAATTGAGCTCGAGTCATCTTCCCCATTTGACAAGATTCTCATACAGAGTTATGAGGCTTAGATATCTTGGAAGATCTTTCACAGCACCTTCATTATTCGGTTTGACAATATGATCAAATTCAGGTGTCCGATCCTTTTGTGCCATAACCAACTTTCATAAAATTTGCCTAAATGACATTCCTCCTTATCTTCCTTCAGAACATAGACATTTTTTTCAGTTCTAACCCCTTTTACAATTATCTCTCTTGTGTTCACTGTTTTTATTTTACAATCCTTGGCAGTGAAAGTGACATCACATCCTCTGTCACACACCTTGTTATCACACTAGGTTGCCTTGGGTATTTAGCCTTTAGTTTCATCTTTTCCTAAGCCTTTAGATTTAAATTTTTTGATTTATCCCTTTAAAATTTTCTTTGCTTAGTTTCACTTGATAAATAAAGGCTTAAGTCATGACTTATGTTTTCATCCTCACACAAATCTTTGACCCAAGACCATTTTTTATGACCTATATTTTGATCCCCTCCATGACTTGATACTAGGATCGACTTACTCCATGATCATCTTGACTTGACTTACCACTTTCCTCACTCATGCCCTCGTAACCTTGCCTTGTTGTCCCTTTTGTACTTTTCTTACTGGTCAAATCAATTTTTGAAATGGAGTGCTGCCAACTCATCAGGAGTTTCCGTAGCACACTCCGTGTTCATCATATTCTACCATGACTTGTGATTACAATGTTGATGTCATATATTCCTTATTTTCAGTGACAGGGGTGGTTAAAAGATGATTTCATGGTTTCATATTTATGATCTCTGATAACGGTTTTTTATTTTTGAAAAACTCAAATTGTTGCGCTGCACAAACTACCAGTTCCGACCAGTTGGCAGCAGCGCTACCAGATCTGATGCTAAGGTGGATTCGGAGGCCGAGTTGCTCATGACTCTTTCCTAAGATCTTGTTGAGGTCCCGAACTGTCTTTATTCCACATGTATTACGCGTTTTCCTCCTCTGCAAATCATTTTCAAGGAGAATTAGCACTCAAAATGTTGGTAATTATCATGCCTGCATAGCTGGAGGAGAGCTTTCCTCACACCATTCTATCAGTTTTTCCCTCCATTCAAACCTGTGGATCTCACCACCTGTCTATTGGTTTTGATACATCTTCTTGCCATTGCCACTAAGCTCATAGTATCCAAGCAATTCTTATCTTCTGCATGCGCGGTGTGCTACCTAGAGGCACTACTCAAACAACATTGTTTCTCCCCTGCCTCCTCTGATAGTTGAGTCGGGTTGTTTCAACCCAGTTTTCAAAGACCATTACAGGGTATCTTTTCATCATATATTTTTATCAGTGTTCATACCTGCACACATTCAAGGGAGGGATTTCTACAGTCAATTTTAGCTAGCTAGCAACCAGTTTGGTTTAAGGGAAATTCTTGTAAAGGGGCAGCCTTGTCCATTTGAGCTTTGACTCTTTAATCCTCTTGGTTATCACCACTCCATATCCCTAAAATATCTTATCTTAAACTATGGAGACTCCTCAGAAGAATAAGTCACACAAGGGAGGTAAGGTGGTTAGAACTGAGTCTGTAGACATGCATCTATTCGAGGCAGAGCCCATGGCCAGAGAAGTTTTTCAAAGGGTGGGATGCCTCGACTTCGTCCAAAATATGCAAAGAGGTCATCCTGAGGTGACAAGGCAGTTTGCCTTAAATTTTGATGGCCTGAAGACCATGGTAGGGGACCTAGAATTTGAGGTGTCTGAGACCTCTATTTCAGTTTCTACGGGAATCCCTATCATAGGTGAGAGCTGGTTTAAAGCTATGGCCTTATATGCATCCTATGCCAAAGATTTCCTTAAGCCTGAATATCAAGCTGATAATCTTTCTAAAGGTGTGCCAATGAACCATCTGATTGAGCAGTTTGACAAAATATTGAAGATCATCCAGAGGTACTTTACGTGTGAAGGGAGGTTCAATACACTATACCAGTACCATATAAGGCTTCTGCTGCATTTTACTGGAAAAATTGAAATGAACATTCCCTACTATTTTCTAAGGAGCATAGGCAAGATGTTAGACAGGGTTCAATCCAAGTCTAAGGTTGTGGATACTAGCATCTTCCACTCTGGTTTGATTAGAATGTTGGTTTCTGAAGAGATGGGTAAGAAGGATATCTCATGGGAACATTTCATTATTGCTTCTCACATGAAGTTGGATATAGAAGATACTCCTCAATTGCAGATAGCAAGCCCTTTACCACCCACAAATGCTTCTAAAGTAGGTACTAGCAAGAAAAGAAAGAGCATAGTTCCTGTTCAAGATCAAGAGTCCATCAAGAAGGTTTCAAGAACTAAGGAGGAGGCTTATCATTCTCCACAGAGATACCTTTCACCCCCTCCTCCACCAGAATTAAAAGAAGCCCCTTCTTCTACTAAAACTACAGGAAAGAAAGGGAAGAAGCTACACTTTTCCTCATCTCCTTCAACAGCCAACATCAAGGTCAAAAGGCCTTTCACAAGATCATCGGCTCTTAAATAGGTTGTCGAAGAAAAAGCCCTACCAAAATTCTCTATCCTAAAGAAGAAGAAAGATAAAGTCAAAGGCATCAAGAAGAATGTGGAGAAGAAAGAAGAAAATCCATGTGTAGAGAAGAAAGAAGAAAATCCATGTGTGAAGAAGAAAGAAGAAATCGTTGTACATAAGAAGAAAGATAAAGGCAAAGGCATCAAGAATCCTATGGAGAAGAAAGAACAAAATCCCTATGTGGAGAAGAAAGAAGAAAATCCATGTGTGAAGAAGAAAGAAGAAATCCCTGTAAAGAAGAAGAAAGATAAAGACAAAGGCATCAAGAAGCTTGTTGAGATAGACAATGTAATTCCTATGCAGCAAGAAGAGGAAACCATCAAAAATCCTGTTGAGACTATTCACATCACTGCCCCACCTAGTAGCCAGATGTTCAAAAGATTAATCATGCAACTCAGGGATGCTAGGAAGGAGGTGGCTCATTTGAAAGCAGAAGCCATGTCTGACAGGGTTACGATGAAAGAACTCATGGATGGATACAACCACACTCTTGATCTAGCAAGGTTTGCAGCAAGAAAGGCCCAGCCTCTCCATAGGCAGCTCAAAAACCTTTATAGGTAGAACAGAGACTTTCAGTCTTAGAACAGAAAGCTCAAAGCAGAGTTGCAACTTTTCCAAGATGAAATGCCTCAAAGGAACTTGCATGTATTGGTTGAATCTGCTATTGAAAAGGAGAAACCAACAGCCAAGGAGAGCATATCTCTAGTGAGGAAGCCTACCACTGCTAAAGGGAAGAAGCCTGTTGTGCCAAAGGGAAGTCCTCCTTCCACAAGAAGGAGTGTCAAGTTAATGAATTAACTGGTGAACGGTGAGCTCCATTTTTGAAGATGGCCCCTTTTTTCAAAGATAAGCAATTGATGAAGCACTACATCTACCACCTATACAGGCTTCTAGTACTTATTGTTTAGAGTTTTGGGTCTTCACAAAGAATTAATCCCTTCAACAGTAGTAGCACAGACATTCCGTAGCGCTATGGCACTACAGAATAGTCTATTTTTTATGTTCCTCCAGTATGCTACCTATAATGCTACCTAATTGCCTAAGAATGATGTAGTGATGGCACTACTAACTGTCTGGGGTTGCTACCAAATTGCACGTAGAAACACTAAGATGGCGCTACCAAAATTCTAGCAGAGACCGATTTTTACATAGAAGGATACACAGGCGGGCGCTACCAAAATTTTGACAGGATACATAGGCGGGCGCTACAGAAATTTTGATAGAGGCTGAATTTTACATAGAAGACACACAGGCTTGGTGCTACCTTTTCAACTTGCCTATTTTTGAGGTTGCGCTACAGAATCACAGGAAATTTGGTAAATGTGCTACAAAGTGTGCTACTCAGAGTGCTACCAAACGACACTACTAATAGGTACTAGGAATATAGGGGGCCCTAATTATCATCTTAGTGAATTGTTGATGATGTGGAAGATAGACAAATATAGAAGCTGATAGCATCATGACAGTTACAAGCATCTAAAGGACACTTGGCACATATGGAGATGTGCATCAACAGAAGATCAAGTTAGTTCAAAGTTGGTTGGATCAATGACCAACATTTTCCCTTTTTTATAGCACAGTTGTTAGTTTAAGTTGTTAGATGAAATAAATACTAGGATATTTTCATGGGAGGAAGGCCACCTCGCACCTCCAGTTGTTGCCTCCTTTTTTTTTATAAATAGATAGATGAAATGCTTCAGTAGGCTCGATGGTTGAGCTAGGCTCCCTTACACTGCAATATTTTGATAAAGTTACTGTGTACTGGTTATGTACTTGATTCAAGACTTTTTGGTTAATAGAGATCATTTTTCTTATTCCAACTTATTTTACTCTAATGCTGAAGTGTTCATTCTGAATGATTCACATGAATTGTCATGGTGATATTATGATGTATGCTTGATTATAATATTATTATGATGTTTCTTTAGTGTCCTTAAACTTTGAACTCAAGAAGATCTTGTGTTAGGGTTTTTCTTCTTTAGGTTGTTTGTAGACCTGATGTTTACAACAACCTTTACATTTTTCTCACTAAATTCTTCCCTATGTTCACATTTACTCCCACTTAATGATTGAAGTTAGTCAATACCTTGATTTCTCATGCATGCTAGCCCAGATTTATGAGTTAGAACATTATCATTTTTGAGTCTTATCCATTTGACCCCTCAAAACTCATTTTCATTTATACATAACCTGATGGGTATTGGGCTTACCTTCCATGCAATCTTAAGGCAATTCCTAGTGCTAACACACCTGACTGACACTAAGAATATTATGCTTTAATCAATCAAAAAATAATACATCTTGAGATTTGCCTCTTCCATTACTTAAGCTTACTAGACCTTTACCTCTGATCTTTCCTGGAGCATCATTTCCAAAAGTCACATTTCCTGATTTACTTTCTTTGAGTGATAGGAACTTACTTTTGTCACCTGTCATATGCTTGGAGAATCCATTGTTAATATACCGGGAATTCTTTTGTCTTTGAGCTGACAACACTAATCCACACTTGACATCTTTTTTCTTATTCCAAACCTTGATGTTTTCAGCTCTGTGATTTGAATTTGTCTTATAGTTCTTTAAGCGACAGTCTGTAAATTTATGTCCATAATTATGGCAGATGTAACATTCTGGTTCATTGAATAAAGGATCATAACGATTTTTATGCTTAATCTGCGTCTTTTTCCCAGCCATCACATAATTTGCAGTCTGTGGTTGTTTGTTACTTGGTTGTCTCATTCTTTGTAGTGGCAGATATTTATTCCTTGGGTGTCTTGATTGCTCATGTCTAAAGAACAATTTACAGCTTTGTGGCCAAAGTTAGAATAGTAAAAACAATATCCATAGAAAAACTCTTTGTACCTGGAAAATGGTTGTCTTCTTTGAGCAGGTCGATTTCTTCCATGCTGATGATTTCCTTAAGCAAAGGGTGTATTATTTCTTTGTTCTACAGATTCAGTTATGGTACCTTTTTCTTCACTCCTCCTTGGTGGTTGACTATCTTCCTTTGTTTTAGTAGGTTTGTTGTTGTTAATGGTTGTATATTTGACAAACTTGATGGATTCTTTGTTGCTTGTCTGACCACTACTTGGTCCCTCTTCATAACCCAAACCAATTTTCAACTTTGGATTCCTTTGTTGATTCAGAATGGTGGCTAATCTTTCTAAGGATTTAATACTTGTCATATTTTGATGATATAAGGCCTGAAAGTTCTCTAGATCTTTTCTGACAGAAACTACTTTAGCTTCCAATTTTTCAAATTTAGTTTTGGCTTCCTTAAATTGTTGTTTGAGGATGTATTCAATCTTCTTAGCTTCTTATAACTTAACCTTCAACATAACAATTTCTTCAGATGGTTCATTGCATGTTTTCTCATACCTGAGTAGTAATTGTTTTTTTTTTTTTCTTTTCTTTTCTTTGAGTCTATCAATCTCTTCCATGGCACTGACAAGTTATCCTTCAAGATCTACTACTGATTCACAATCAGAAAACTCACTTCCTGTATCTTTAGTGTTCAGGTCTTCTGAAGCTATTAGCATGAAATCATTTATTTTACTTTCAATAGAAGAGTCATTGTTTTCATCATCTGAAGGATCGTCATCATTGTTTACACAAAGGCTTTTCTTCTTAAAATTATTCTCTTTATATACATTCTTGTGTTTGTTCTTCTCTTCATCGTCATATGTCTGATCCTTTCTTTTGTGAGGAAACTTAGATGCAAAATGACCTATCTTACCACAGTTGAAACATTTGAAGGGCAGTTTACCTTTGTATTTTCCTGATCCTTTCGTCAGTCTTCTCACAAAATTTGCTTCAATCTCATCTATATCGGACTCTTTTTTTTCCTCTGCTTTAAAGGATGCCTCTCTTGTAGTGGATTTACCTTTGGTGATTCTCATTTCATAAGCAGTTAGGGTTCCCAAAAGTTGATCTAGTGTCAATGTTTTGAGATCATTTATTTCCTCTATAGCAGAGACCTTTGAGTTAAATCTATCAGGAAGAGATCTTAATATTTTCTGGACTAGAAAATATTCTTCTATAATTTTACCTAGAACTTTCATAGTGTTGACAAGTTCTTCTATATGTAAGAAGTGCTTACTGATAGTTCTGTATTCATCCATATTTAACTGCTCTAATTTCAGTCCGTGAGTCTGAAATTTTGCGTCTTTCACCGTTTCATTACCTTCATAACTACTTATCAGCTTGTCCCACATAAATTTTGTTGAATCGCAGTGCATGACTTTGACAAACTTGGCTTCTACAAGTCCACTGAGGATGGAATTCATTTCTTTTGCATTAAAGCTAAACTCCAACTTATCATCTTTTGAGGCCAAGACTACAGACTTCACATATCTAGTTTCAACGACATCCCAAACATCAGCAGCCAAAGACATTAAATATGTTCGCATCCTTATTTTCCAGAAGGAAAAGTTTGTTCCATCAAACAGAGGGGCTCTATTAGTTGAACTTCCTTCATGACTAGTCATGTTCAAGCTTATATATCTACCTTTGATCAAAGGCACCGGCTCTGATACCAATTGTTGGAAATGTAACTGAGAGGGGGGGGTGAATTAGTTATGTATATAATCTTGAAAACTTTTCCTATTCTTTTTTGAATCTTTCTAGATTATTATTTAATTTGTTGTTGATAACTTAACATGCATAGATATACAATATTTGATCAATCACACAAAATACACAGAGACATTGATTTTCATGAGGAAACCCATAAAGGGAGAAAACCTGTTCTTATTAGGATGTCAATCAAGCTCCAACTTTCATGTACACCACATTCTTTGAGAACCAACTCAAATATGAGGCTACAACCTATGATAGAAAGCTACAAATTGCAGAGAACACCAACTCTCAGATTTCTCTAGCACCAACTAGATGGAAGCACCAACTCCCAGAATATCTTCTAGCACCAACTAAAATTTAGATGACTACAATCCTCCCTAGCACCACCCTACCACCCTGATTGAATCTTAAAAAACTTACTTACTTGATTTGTCCCTGATCTGATCTGTTACAACTCAATGTCTCCTCTGCCTTCTTCAGCTTCTATGCTTTGCTCTTTCTCCTCCTGCGCACCACACCCACTATGTTCAACTTTTCTTCTGCATTTTATGCTCTGTGTTGCATCTGCATTCTGTACGCACAGCCTCTTTTGTGTTCTGCATGTATTTATCATGCCAAGTCCTGTACCAGATAATACTCTCAACTCTTCATCTTCTCTAGCGGTTATACTCAGTCTATTCATCATCCGTGGTCATTATCCTGAGATTCTTTGGCTTCTCTGGAAGTTACAATCAGTCATTTTTATTCGTTGTAGGTAAATCCATCCTAATCCCCTTCCTTCACATGACCATCGATGGTGACCACATGCATATCCAAAAGGCGCTTCGTGATCTCTAACTTTGGTTGTTTTGATGTGAGTCAACTCTGACTCTCCTAATTCCCAAACTCCGAACTAAGAGCCTAGTGAGCACTAGCTCCATTCCATTTAACCTCAGACGATGTGACCTCTGGCTATGACCTGGAGCCCCACTCCCAAGCACTTTGGGACTTTTCACATTGGATATTATGATGTGAGTCACCCCAACTCTCCCAACTCCTGACCTTCGAAGTGGAGCCTAGAGACACTAGCTCCTTCCCTTATTCTCTGCTGATGTGACCTCTTGTTGTGACCACACACCAATCAAAATGTGTTCGCAAATTTGTGTTTAAGATTTTCTATTGCAAGTCACCTTGATTCTCCCAACTCTCAAAACTCTGAGGTAGAGCCTAGCGACACTAGCTCCTTCCCCTATTCTTCCGCTGATGTGACCACTGGTTGTGACCACACGCTAATCAAGAAGGCACTTCACAACTTCGTGTTTCACGATATCACAAGTTAGCTCTCCTCCATTCTTCGAAGTCTGAACTCTGAACTTTGTCATGTCAAATCAACAGTCCATGACCCTCTATGATCCGATGACCCAGATCTCCTCTTCTCACTTCGGGACTTTGCACTTCATGATGTCGAAAGTTAGATCACCTCCTTTCTTTCGTTTCCCAATTTCTGAACTCCGCTCTTGTCCGATCGACGACCCATGACATTCCTCGATCTAATGGTATAGATCTCATCGGGACTTTGAGTTTCGTGAAGTTGGAAGTTATATCACCTCCTTGCTTCCATTTCCCGATTTTTGAACTCTTCTCTTGTCTGGTCAACCACCCACGACATTCCTCGATCCAATGGTCTAGATCTCATTGGGACTTTGTGTTTCGGTACTTTGGAGATGGCCCCCACTCTCTTTTGTAAATCAGCGAAACATTGATCTCTCGCCACGTGTCCTTCCAGATTCAATGGAATGGATTTGAATCACTCTTCATGACTTCGTGCTTTGGAGATTTTCAGCTGTCGTCCTTGCAAATCTTCTGAAGTCCGAATCTTCGAACTCTCATGCTTCTTTCTTATTTTCCATCGTCCTTGTTGTTCTTGCCATCAATGACAAGCAAACTCTTCCTGTAAACATGCCAACACTTAGAATAATCTTGTATTACAATAAATTCAAGTTTAGACCCTGAAATTTTTACTTTCGTACATTTAAAAATTATCAAATTTCTTCTTATGCAAATGTCAAATCCCTATAGCATGTAGTTGATAAAGTTTTGGTAGCAATTTATTCCCACAAGTTTACTACACAATTGATTGGACCACTAGTCTAATGAATGATTTGGAACAACCAATTGACTACCCATAGAGTTAATCCATGCATTTCTAGAAGTGGGGGGTTAAATCTCCAACATGATTTTTCTATGAAATAAAATGTCTGGTATGAGGTAAGGTGCACTAATATCCTGGCACTAATATCATCAATGATGGATGATATTACTGCCAGAAAATTCAAAATTTTCTTGTAAGGATAACTTACCCAAAATAAAGTCATAGGAGCTCCAACTTTCTTGTTTACATACTATAATGTTTGGATAAGGTGCATAGGTTTTCTAGATGTATTGGATGGTAAATAAGCATCCCCTGCACTTCCAAGAGCTTATTGATCTAAATATCTTTTTTTTTTTAATCCAAGGAACAACCTTTGGAGAAATAAGCTCATCTACCTCTTCAATGTCTACTAGAGGTTCCCAAGACTTGGAGGTCCATGCATCCTCATCAAACTTGAAAAATATTATCACAATTTCCTTCCATTAAATATGGAATGTAGACTTTGTAAGATTTAGAGGTTTCATTGTAACCCACAAAGATACCCTTATAACTAGAAGGTTCCAACTTAGTCATTTTCTCATTAGGAATATGAATATAGATGGGACAATCATAAACATGAATATGTGCTACTTAAGGCTTCTTACCTATGAATGCCTCTTCTAGTGTCATTTCCTTCAAACATGAGGACACACGTTCAAATTGTTGATAGTTGTAATACATGCTTATTCCTAGAGACACATGAGTATATCTAGATCATGAATCATGGATTTGATTGTCTCTATTATGGATGTGTTCTTCCTCTTTATAACCCCATTCTACTAATGGTTTTATGGTGTTATTAACTCCTCCTTAATTCCTACTTGCTTATAAAAAAATTTGAAATCCTCAAAGGTATAACTCTCTCCATTTATAGAAATTATCATCTTAATCTTCTTTCTTATTTGATTTTCTACGAGAGCCTCAAACTCTTGAAACTTCCCTAAGACCCCATCCTTGGTCTTCCTAAAGTAAACCTAGGACTTCCTATAGGAATGATCAATGAATGAAACATATTATATTTTACCTAATAAGGAGGATGGAAAGAATATATCTTAACCTATGTTTTCTTCTAGGAAAAT
>ML800279.1:193876-221925 GCA_009831015.1 Picea engelmannii | reverse complement strand
TGCCACTCAGGTATAAGCATCTTGTGAAACAATGGGTACCTAAGGAACTGCCTATGTTAGACACTGACTTCATTGTCAACAATAGGACATATCGCATTGCACCATCTTCCCTGCATGGCCTGGGGCTATTTTCCTTGGATGGAATAACTGTAAAATACAATACAGTAATTGAATTGATGGACTATGTTGGACTGTGTTACAATTATAACGATTGGATGTGGTTGGTCCGATACATGCAAAGTATGCGGAGATATGCAGTTGCCACAAATTATATACAACTATTAAACAACGATTAAAAAAATGGAGCGACTATCTATATTGATGGAAGGCCTAAAGCTTCCAGTGATATCGCAGGGTTTATAAACAGCACATGACCTAGGACAACAAACAAGCAACCGAATTGCATATATGAGGGACTCAAAGAGAATCGAGTAGTCATGTGCGCAATAAAAAAGATCTCTCGGGGAAGAGTTATTAGTTGATTACCATTTGAATCGAATAGAAACACCAACTAATAGTGTGCAGGTACTTATGAAACACCTCTTTAAGCAACCTCTACTTATTGCATTATATTTTTTTATCTTTAACAATGTTTTAAATATTTCACGGTCCCAATTTTATAATAATGTGGGAGGTTGATCGTCGAGGTTGATTTTATTTGGGTGGCAATCAATTTTTTTGTTATTGTTAACAATTTTTTAAATATTTGGGGGTTCTAATTATATTATAATGTGGTAGGATGATTGTGGAAAAGGGCCAGCTGCAGAACATGTAAATGATTACCAAATTCGACTTTCATTTTACGTGAATTTTATTATTTGTTTATATAATTTTATTTGTGTGACGATCAATTATTTCATTTGTTTATATAACTGAAATAACATTGATTTTGTTGAAATTATATGTAGTTGACAGATGATGTTGATCATGATTTCATCGATGTGGAGGGTTTGTATTCATCCCCTGATCTGATGGTATTAATAAAAAAAAAGATCATTAAAGCGAACAAGTAATTTGCTAGCTTGTTAGACCATCTAGATCAAACTCCTGACATCCTAGAAAGGATCAATCTCCTTATGTTACAGCTTAACACATATACGGTAATAACCATAATTTAAAGTGTTTTTTTTTAATGTACTCATATGTTCAATTATGAAAGTCTGTTTTTTAACTTTTACATTATCTCACGAAAAAACATTTTCTTTTTTATGAAGATATTTTTGGAGCCTATTCAGCCTGGTGTTGGTAGTAGTGGCACTGCAGAGACGCCACAGAGTCCTGAAGTGGGTTGTCATATAGCTGCTAGAGTATTGTTTACTTCTCCATCTTCCACACCTAATTTAGATAGGATCCATGACACACACCTCCAGGCATCCACATAACGGCCAGGCTCTAGAGATGGTGACAGAGATGAGGTTGATGATGTGGTTGACATGGTTGCATTTCCTGGAGCTAGGCATGTGACCAGCACGGGGACCCTTCAGTGCACATTTTTGGTTGACGATAACGGACTTCCATTAAAACAAATAAGACTCCCATGTAGTTTTTCATATTTTAAATGTTTCATGTTGTCCATATCATACACAAATCATCTAGATTATTATTTTTAAATTAATGATCATATATTTTTGTGTGTAGGAAATGACCATTTTTATAGGCACCTGGAGAGCAAGGCCTTGTTGATTTTTGGGGAAACCTTACACATGAGGTGGAATTGCCAGAATTCCAACCTCAAAAAAGAATTTATGGATTATCTCGAAGGCCTCTTTGGAGTTGACACGTTCAATAAAAAAGCAGTCACCTATGCAGTGGGAAAATATTTAAAATATATGTGGGATGTTTATAGACGAAGCTTGGCAGGAAACCCTAGTTATGAGCATCCTCCCTCGATTCTAGAGAGGGAGTGGAAGGTGATCATTGATGATGCAAAAGAAAAGATATTGAAAAAATCAGGAGAAAAAATAATAGGTACCCCAAGGTAAATTACAATATTTTGATTTCAATACCTTTAATTTTCTTTAGATCTAAAAAAAAGTGTGGTTATATATAATATACTTGAAAATTTTGATGATAGGTTGCCTAACACTTCGAAGGCAACCAAAGAAAGGATTTCCAAATATGGCCAACACAAGCTAGGCCAGGGCGGCTACTCGAGGTTACATTCATGAATCGTAAGTACCTAAACATCTTAAGAATATTATTTGTATCGCCTTACAACTTTTAGGTAATTGCAGCCAAAAACATTAAAAAAGCATACTCTTATGCAATGTAGGGAGACGACTTCAAAACTGAACCACAGAGGAAGACCTCCAACTTGGTTACAAGTACGACTATAAAGTCATGGTTGATCATAGGAAAAGCCTGGGAAGACCCCAAGATCCATATTGCGGGATAAGGTAAATAAAAATTAGTCCACAATAACGTTTCATTACTTATAAAATACATAAATGTCTTACTTTAACTTTAATGCCTTACTTTGTCCATATCGTCCATAACTTTAATGCCTTACTTTGTTTTAATCAAGGGATCAACACTATCAACGAAACCATTAGTACTGGACAACCGAGCATTGATAATGCAGTGCATCCAAAAGATCATGGTGCTCCCCAGTAGCCCTATCCCAGTGGAGTGCAACCCCAAGATGTTCCTGTGAATGAGGCCCATGACAGTAAAATGGTTGTATATTAATCATATACTTAATAATTTTGTACTTACAAATTTTGTACTTCTAATTTTTATTACTTATACATTTACAGTTTTGTCCTTATAAATTTTGTTGTTTCAATGGCATAGAATTCCGTAGTTGAGCCTCCTCGACCTGAAGATCAAGTGAACAGGGCAGCCATTCCAATGGTGCCAACTAGTGGACCAGGTTAATAATTACATTGCAGAGGGTTTTTTAAATATTAATGAACTACTTCAATGATATTTAAAAATTGGCTATATAAATTTAATATTTTTTGTTTTTGTAGGTGATGGCCCCTCCAGTAGCTTCCATCTTCGCATGGTTGGCCCTGTTCAGTAGAGAAATATTTATTGGAGTCGTTTATTCTTGTAGAAAACCTCTCTTGATCCAACGGAGCAACAACATAGTCATTGTTGACTTCGCTATTGCTCCTTCAAATCGTGGGAGGTTTGATCCAAGATCAGACGGATCCAATAAATTATTCTCAAAACCAAGAGGAGATTATCCAGCCCCTCACATCTGAGATGTGTGTGTGTGGGTCACTATTTAATCTTCTCTCATATGGATTTTACAAAAAAAAATATCAGTGGTGTTTACTATTTGCAATCTTGTCGGTTTTAATTTCTATTAGGATTTATTGACATGTCTTAAAAGTATTTTTTGGTTTTTACTCAAAAATAAATATAATTATATTTTTATTTACTACAGTATGTAGTTCGCACATTTGCAGATGCTCTAGATGTTGTATCAATTCAATGCTACACATTAGAATATCAAAGATAGGTATGTCTTGTCTTTTTTCTTCTTTTTATGACTTCTTAAGGTTCCTTTTATTTATTTATTTTTACATTACCATCATTTGTGGGCCACTATGGGGCCAGTCATTCTATCTAATGAATCACACCCAAATATGTAGCATATACAATTCCCTTTAGTTCATCATATCATATGATTCACACAACTAATCTAATACTTCACCTTGGTTTTTTGTGGTTGTGTATAAGTAATCCCCTGGATATCATAGTATAAGCATAACCATAATTATGCAATAGAGTATTTGAAATGAATGAGATATAGATACCACTTCTGAGTATAAGAACATCATAACTCGATGACTAGTAAGGAATAAGAGAAGCACATGGAATCTGTACTAGTAACTCTGTTGTATCAGCTTAGAGTACTAGTATATCGAGTGTTATTAATTATGGAATATGTACTATTATTGTTTACATAACGTGTTTTTAATGTGCATTAGCATATGCATAGACAATTTGGCTATGTGTTTTTAATGTGCATTGGCATATGCATGGACAATTTTCATGGCTCTAGTTTCCACTTTGCCAAGTTTCTTTTTCCTTGGTACTATCGGTTTTCTCTTCGTTTTCTCAACTATTGATTGTTTGAAATCCTTTAGTTGAATTGAAATATTCATTGAATTTGTGTTTATGTCTACTTTTGATCTCTATTTACAAGTGTCTTGTGCTTTTCATTGTAATAGGCTAGCCTCAAAATTGACCATAGAAAAATTATTTGCAAAAATAATACATGGAAAAGAACATTGTCAAAAAAATGTAATAGCAAGAAGAAAATAAAAGTAATAGAAAATTTGAATAGACTATTGTAATTGTGTTTGATCCCCTCAACTCCCTTCTTAAATAAACAATTTTCGATGGCTTGAAATTTATGCCTTCTCCAAATATTTCAAAAACCTGATATGCTTGTTTCAATTATTTTTCCTTGCTATCATGTAGAGATATTGTTCTTTGACCTTCATTACAATTTAGTGTTACTTCTTCCATAGTGGTTTTCATATTCAATGTTATGGACTCAAACTATAGAAGCATAAAATTGAAGAAGCACACACTCTTGCTGAATCAAATACTTTTGCAATGGCAGTAGATGGAGCCCTCTCACACGACTTTACTCTTATTTCTCACTTGATGTTCAATTTTAAAATTTTCTACTATGATGTATGGGGTTGATTATTCAATTTATTCACAATCTTGCTTCATTTCTATAAGACTTCAATGGAGATATGTATAGAAGTCATTTCCCATTTTTGGATATGCTATGTTGGAATAAATCCAATGTTATCCTATCTATGCAAAATGAATTCAGCCCATAATTCCTCCAGGAGTTGCACAAAGTTCATGATCATATGGAATATTTGCAAAGAATGACCATACAAACATCCACACACTTCATTGATGGTGCTAATGGTTTGTGGGGATATTTTTTTGCATCAAATGGTTATCTAGGTGGTTGAACATTAGTATTTTTAATTGGTCCTTTAGAAGGGGCACAAGCTATCTCCATTACAATGCATCAAATCTTAGGTTATTCTATAATATTATGTCCCAATATCAAAACCATACATGTGGACGTTACAAGCCCACTGCTCGTTTACAATCTTCAGGTTTTGCACACCTTCCTATTACTAAATTGCTTGTATTTCCTTATTTAAAAAAAACTCTACAAAAGCTTGACCAATAACATGCATAGAACAAGCAACTTGTTAGTCTAGAACAACAACTTATATCTCATGAAAAATACATGTTCTAGTTCAAGCTTCTGCACTTTTTTTTATAATTTTATATGAATTTATCAATGTTAAGTGATGTATACCCCTCTTCCTTCCAAAGGGCTGCTCGACCTCCCAGTCTAGGATCGTTTTAAATACTAAGTCGGAGTGACTCCTTGGGTCCCTATGGGCACCCTAAACTACTCTACCCACACACACAGGTCTCTTCCGCAAGTGACCACGGCTGTGACTGTGGGTCAACCCCTTCGCGATTCAGACTTCAGGGATATCCCGAATCCTTCCCTCACTTTTTCCCGAAAAGCTCTTCTCTGAAGTTATGAACTTCCACCACGTGTCTCCTCAGATTTGTCGGCCCCACTATTGTTCAGACTTCGCGATCTCGCGAAACTCTAGGCCTTCCACCCACAAACCTCTGGTCTTCCGATTTTTGAACTCCTTAGTTTGTTTCCTCGTGCTCCTCTGCAATCAACGGCTGAGATCCGTTCGCGATTTTGGACTTCGCGAGTCTGCTTTATTCAAGTTCTCAAACTTTTTGAACTCCAAAGTACCGAAACACTTCATGGTTAGCCTCCTCGTAGTTCTTCCAAATCTGACAGTCTGGAATCATTCATCTCCTTTGAGAACGAATCTCGTTCAATGACTTTCAGTGAAAACTTCAGAGACTTCTTCCCTTGAATAATTTATGCCACTCTCCCTTCTGAACTTACTCTCCTCGGTTTCCTCTAGACACTTCCTCTTCGACACCTAGTCAAGATTTCGATCTGTGCACACCTTGCTACAAATTTTCATCCACAACTCAACCCCTCCTTGCGGATGACTTCACACTCCTTGCGACTGTTCTCCAACCACTTATGTATCTCGTGACTTAAATCATGCTACTCCTCTTGAGATTTCGAATCTGAAAACCCTGTCTCGTACTCCTTACGGATGCCGATGCACTCCTTGCATACATGTAAGTTCTCCTTATCTCTTTTGAGCTTCGAGTCAAAACAGACTTGTTCAGGCACTCCTTGCGGACACTATGCACACCTTGCACTTTCTCAAAGAAGAGAAACAATCGAAACTTATTCACCTTTCACAGTGACTTATACATTCAGCTATGCAAATGCATTCATGGATACAAGAACATAAAATAACAGGGACTTGAAATAAACAGAAATCCTATCACTCATTCAAACAGACACATAAACACACACATCTGGAACAATTATCCTCTGTTATATTCATGTAACTAGAACTTGTATACATACATACACTAGTCTTCACTACTCCTTGACATACATAAGATAGATTCAACTACTGTTCAGTTCTCTTCTATCAGTAGCAACAACCAACTATCAACCACAACAACTACAACATCAGCAGCCTCTACTGGGAAATATTACAAAGCTTTATACAAAGGGACTCTTTTGGATTTCTTCCCTCCAACTATATGCTATCTTATCGGAATTAAATTCTATCAACTACTTAACATTTATTACAATGAGTATCGAGGTAGACAAATAAGAGCGCAAGCTCCAGATCTATACTGTGATCCTTCACATTAAATAAAAATACATTCCCCATTGATCTTACGCGATGGTTCAACCTCCAATCATTAAAAATGTTCATAACTCAAAAATATTTGTCAGATATTACATTAATACATTGATCTTTGAAATTCAAAATGTTTCAAAATACACACTAATGTGCCCAATTGTCTTCCACGCTTGTGCTTTGTTGGCGATGCTCCTACATCACTAAGGAGTTCTTTCATTAATATTGCATTTTTCTTCTATTTTAGCCCAATGTTTTCTTTCATTTGTATGTCCATTGTTAAATAATGATCACATATCAATATGGTTGATGATTGTTCTTATACATGCACCAAAATGTATAAAAGAGTATGAAAGATGTATTAAGTAAATAATAGGAATATTTACTCACCCATATGTTATGGAGATACCGTAATTGATAAACCTCAAAGGAACTCTCTTGCATTAATCTTTATTATTATTATTTTTAAATAGATATATATCGTCTCTCTTGCAACGAAGAGGATCGTCGATAGTATAGATAGTTCGTTGCAAGAACTACTCGGGTCGTCACAAGAGCGATGAACTACTCTAATCGTCTCTCTTGTGATAAATGCCCTAGTTCGTCCTTCTAGCAACGAGATCCCTAGGTTTTCATTCTTGTGACGACCACTATTGGTCATCTCTCTTGCGACAAGCACCATAGGTCATCTCTCTTGTGACAACCATTGTAGGTCATCTCTCTTGCGACGACCACCATAGGTCATCTCGCTTGCGACAACTTCCTTGGGTCGGCGTTCTTGCAAATTTATCCCAGGTTCATTTCACTTTCCATGACACATGAAAAGAAGTTTGGGAGGCCCAAGATTCGTCGCAATCTCCACAAAATAACGTCGCAAGAGTGTCGAAATGGTCGTCGCAAAATGACCCAAATTTACTAGTGGGTGCATTATCCAATAGGAAGGAGTTCCAATTGGCTTCTGGGAATGAGATCTTGAAGATATCTGAGTTGGTTTATGTTTGTCTCACCTGGAGTGACTTTTCTTGGCACCCTTGGGGGTTTCTAGCATTCATATTATTTATTCTTGCAGTTGGGGCGAATTTACTAAAGGAAGGCACACTGGGGGTTTGAGATCCAATGATTTGTGGTCATATTTGACATCTACAGCTAGGGGAACTTCTCATATAAGTTATCCATCATGATATCTACAAGATTACATCCATTTCATGAATATTTTACATCATATGTATTATGCATATTTCAGCAGGGAGTAAGCAACAAAGAGGGCACATTTCTGGGTATGGGAATCATGGATTTTGTATGAAATAACATCTCTTTTGGGAAGCCATCATTACGGAATTGAAAAGAAGGATCATTGACATTTTTTCCTTGCCTTTTGGAGCCAGTACATGCCAATAAAGTGGTTTTTGTATTACTTATATTAAATCTGGAAATTACGGTATGTTGGACAGCCAAATGCATATTAAATAAATCAAGGATTTGAGGTACTATCTTATGGTTTTTAATAGATATTGGTTTTTGATTTTTATGGTTATCATTGCATTTGTTTCCCTTATGTATTACATGAAGAAATATGGGCTGAAATACATCAGAAAACACACTTAAATGAATGCTACAACCATTGTACACAAAGTGTTTGACAAAATGTTTCAATCAGCCAACACAGAAAACATAAAAACCATCAATTATATATAGCAGCCCGCAATTAGAGAGTTATAAGGAGGCATAAATTATTTCAAATGTCATGGTAACAATCATAAAACCTCATCAAAGTCGGGACAACAAGAACAAGGAATTTGCTAAGGGAAATTGAACATACCGTCAAAGTGTTTGACGAAAGTTCTCAACCAATTAGATCTGATTTTTATATCAGAATTTGGTTGGGAATATTACAGTGGTATCAGAGAAAAAAATTTCGACATCCTGTGATTTTGTAATATATTGATGGAGCATGAATTTGAGGCCATGGAAAGAGAGTATAACTCTCGGAGTGAAAGATTCTAGAGACTGGTCACCTTCGGTGAGTATTGCAGCATCATGATTAGAAGGATGAATAAACGATCCTTACATGATGGAAGGCTTATACCCAAGTTTTTAGATAAGCAGTGAAGTGAAGAGAAAATAAGGAGATTAGAGAAGTCCCATAAGAACATTAACTCTTGCACATCTGATGAACAGTTGGATGGACAGGATGATAGTCCATGTGCTTTATCTTCCCAATCAGATAGTGTTGAGGACTCAACACTTCACCATAGTGGTGATACTTGTGAGGATTCAACCATGGCAACACCTAGGCATGAGGAGGATCGGAGATTGGGTGACCCACCTTTGAATGTTGATATGAGGTCATGCATGGGGGATAATGATCCTCCTAGGGATTCGAGCATGACACATTCCTTACCTTTTGAGTCCATCATTTATGCTAGACACAATGCATGAGGATATCAGTGGCATTTTGGATGTGGTAGAGGAATCTTGTGTAGTGATTGAACACAAGCTACATGTGGATCTGTAGGCTCAGGAGGAGAGGCATGGCTTGGAGACAGATGAATATATACTTGCCTATCAGTATGGGGAGAGTGAATCACCTCTTTTGGGGAGCCCATTGATAGATTAGGTTGTGGAGACCAACAGATTAATGGGATACTTCCTTCTGGGACCAGTTTACAGTAACGAGGATGCATTCCTTGTTGGTCGAGATGACCATATCACATGTATGGAGACATCCCTATGGGATTTGGGTGCAGATGATATTAGTAGGATGAGTGCACAGGAGGATACAATTGTACATATAGGATACAGGGCGGTTCAGATTGAGGCAACAGTATGTGATGATGTATAGTGGCATACAGGGGAATTAGTAGCATGGTGGAAAGTGGGAAATATGGTTCCTTAGCTCTTGAGGAGTGTGTTTAGGAGGATTCCACTATTGAAATTATCAGTGGGATTCATGACGTAGTACTTCAATAGGACAGTGCTCAGGAGTCACATCATTTTGTAGTACAGTTGAGGGTTAGAGAGGACATGATCATGGTAGCCATTAGACACATTGATGATACACATGCGTTGGTGGTAGAGTATTGTTGGAGGGCCATGATGGCACTGGATAGTTCGGATGGATATTTTTCCATTGAGGACTTTCAGACACTCGAGGAGAGAGTGAATATGATGAGGATTGACTACCAACGACTTCTTATGGATAGAGATTACCTTCTGGAGGTTGGTGAGATGTATCATGGGGAACTAAAGGAGAAGGAGGTTGAGGTGGACCGACTCACTCATGAGTTGGTAAGCACATAGGGATTCTTGAAAGGCACACATACAACCCTTCAAGAATCGGAGTTTAGATTAGAGGATCTCCTTGAGGAGGATAGTCATAGATCCACTGCATCTATCTCAGTAGAGATTCAGATATATACTTCAATTACATATCTATAGGATGTTGGTGGTTGGATAGAGGAGCACTAGTTATTGGAAGAGTGTGAGGGATACCCAGGATCACTGATGATTATGGAGAGATGTGACCAGGAGACTCTTGAGGATGTTCATGTGTCACAGGGATCACCATTCATGAGGAGCTCTGAGATAGTTAGTCCTACACATACACATGGGGATTCCAGGGCTAGGGAAATTTATGAGGACACATCCATTTAGGTTCCAGAATTGGTTGACATCCATGTAGATGTTGACCCAGCAGTACACTCAGGATACATGATGATGCAGGAGGATATAGGAGCTTACATGAGTATACAGGGGCATACAGTGATGAGAATTAGTCCATAGGGGCATGTAGAGGTGTACCATCGGATCCAGGGGGATGCATTGGAGTGCAGGGAGGAGACATACTTGGTGTAGCATGGATATTTACGTGGAGAGAATTCCTCTCCCTTATAGCAGCACATGGATCTGGGAGATTACCTTCTCAATAGCATCAGTCATATGACTAATGATATAGGGGTGTGATTAACCATCAATATGTGGAGTCACCTACCATTATACATGATGGCATGATATTAGTGTGAAGTCCAAGAGACTATTCACCTTGGATGTTGGTGGATGATTTTTTGGTCAAGCCTTTGGGATTGACCAAAGCATATAATACTTCCTAGTTTTACATACATTTGCAGGTATTTTTGTTAGCCTTCCTCGATACTTTCACTACATACATCAACAATGGGGAAGATAGTAAGTTGCATGGGACATGGACTGTTATTAGAAAAATACCTCCTAACAGAGGATACTCCATTACATGCAGTAGGATAGGGGAGGTTCACCAGAAACAGTCAGATGAGGCATTGGGAGTGATGGAGAGTATTCTCAGTCGTGGGATAGAGGATATTTCATAGGTTGATATAGGTTCAGATTCTCATCGGGATGAGGATGGGAGGCATAGTAGGACAGATGCTTCTGATGAGGACTATGAGGTTAGTTAGCAAGATGTAGGGTCACAGTAGGCAGTGATAGAGATTATGAGGACCATACATGATGTACCTGTAGTAAAAAAGATTGCGCATTTTAGGACCCGACAGTAGATCAGAGAGATATTCTTCTAGGAGGATCTATAGGATGATTTCATGAGGCATATGGGGGCATGCTTGGTATGTCATCATCACAAGTCAGAGCACGATTCCTTAGCCACCGTTGTTTCAGAGCTGAGTGGGGAGAGTATGCTAGAATTTCTCGAACCTAGTGTACTAGAGATATATAGTAGGGTTGACATCATAGGGATATTGTAGGAGTATGGGACACTACAGGCAATAGTGTGGGTTGACAGGGAGGCTAAGTTTAGTGATCATGGACAAGACAACATAGCTATCGGTACACTTTGGCTAAAGGTTTACAGTTCAACAGGCACTGATATATGTGGTATGGCATGATCAGAGTTATTTGATGCAAGGTTTGGTACACTTCCAGAGTGCATGGGATTTTTTGGAACACTCATGATTGATTCCTTCCATGGTTGGGGGGATTTGAGTGCAGATGGAGATGGGGATGCTATGTGGTAGGACGGGTCTCTTTGGTTGAGAATAAGCTATATGAGTAGATCATCTTATTGGTTAGCAAGGAATATGAACACTACTGAACGTGGTAGTTTGGAGACTTATTTAGGTGAGAGTTTCCTTGAGCGATGGATATGGTATTTACTTGCTCAATTGATTGGGGGTCTTCTGGAGAGTCTTTGTGTGGATGGCCTACAAGACTATATTTTATAGGGCATTATAGTTCTCATCTTGGTTTGGGATCAATGGATTAGAGTGATTGGTAGTCCAGTGGTTAATGGAGTTCAGATCAAAGAAGAGCGGTTGCCTAAGGAGTTGACTGAGGATCTACTGCACATGATCACTCTACTCATTTGGAGGGTGCACTAGCATTTGAGATCCAATGATTTCTGATCAGATTTGACATCTGCATCCAGGGGAACTTCTAATATAAGTTATTCATCATCATATATACAATATTTCATCCATTTCATGAAGATTTTACATCATAATTATTGTGCATATTTCAGCAGGGCATAAGCAACAAGGAGGGCACATTTTTGGGTATGGGAATTGTGGATTTTATATGAAATAACATCTCTTTTGGGTAACCATCATTAGGGGATCAAAAAGGAGGATCATTGACACTATTTACATGCCTTTTGGAGCCATTACAAGCTAATAAAGTGGTTGTTGTATTAGTTATATCAGATCTGGAAATTACTATATGTTGAACAATCAAATGCATATTAAATAAAGCAAAGATTTGAGGTACTATCTTATGGTTTTTAATAGATATTGGTTTTTGATTTATTTGGTTATCATTGCATGTGTTTCTTTTATGTATTACATGAAGAAATATGGGTCGAAATACAACAAAAAATACACTTAAATGAATGCTACAGCCATTGCAAACAAAGTGTTTGACAAAATGTTTCAATCAACCAACACATAGAAAACATAACAGCCATCAATTATATATAGAAGCCTGCAGTTAGGGAGTTATAAGGAGGCATAAATTATTTCATATGTCAGGCTAACACATCAGAAAACCTCATCAAAGTTGGGACAGCAAGAAGAAGACATTTGCTAATGGAAATTGAACATACCATCAAAGTGTTTGACAAAAGTTCTCAATCAGTTAGATCTGATTTTTATATCAAATTTGGTTGGGGATATTACATAGTTGCATACATGCTAGCATTTCTTGCATCCATGAGAGTGCATAATATATTTCATGTGTCATTATTAAAGAAATGTGTGCCTGACCCTAACCACATAATTGATTGGAATGTGATCTAGGTGGAGCACAGAGGGGATTTCAAGGTGGAACCAGTACGCATCCTGGACCAGAAATTCAAAGTGCTTAGGAACAAATCCATAGGGATGGTAAAGGTTCAATGGACCTGCAACGGTCCTGAAGATGATACAAGGGAGCACGAAGAAAATATGTGGGAGGAATACCTGCAATTTTTTGTCAATTTTGAAGAAAACAAGATATAAGAATGCAGGGCTCAATTTTGAGTAGTTAGAGTTCTAGAACCACATCTCAAAGTCCTATCCAACATGTGCTAGGGAACCTGATAAAAAAATGGGAGATTCCCTGGATTAGATCTGATAAACAAATGGCACATTCCTTAGGTTATCCATGATAAACGAATAGTGCATTCCTTGGGTTCGTGAGTTGAGAGTAATAGGAGATTTTGGTTGGAACTGATGTGGGAGTTGTAAAATTGCATAATTTTATTTTCTAAGTATTATGATGCAAATTCATGTATGTATGTATATCAGCATAATGTGCACCAAGGAAAACGCACAATTGTAGGGGAGGGGGAGTGTAACATCCCCACTATAATCCCCAGTTTAACTAATGCTTAATGTAGATATAATGTGTGGCTACAAAAAAATGTGATGCCATTTGCTAAGAGGATATGGATAGATATGAGGATTGAATGAATCCACAACAAAGGGGAGGATCTAAGAGAATAACTAAGAGAGTACCAAGGGGGAATTACCCATGTATATTAATTCAACCCATGATTGAGTGCCCCCAAATCCAATCATTGAATGCATGTAAGAGAGTGGGTGTGAGAAGTCGCATCTCATAGTTATTGGGAGCATGGGGGTTGAGTACAATCAACTTGGGGAAGTTTGTGAGTCAAGCAAGTGAGACAAAGAGAGAAAATCCATATGGGCAATCACAACAGTTTTAGACAATCAGTTTTGGGAATGAACAACAAGTAGAGAGAAAGTGAGAGAGATTGGGGCTGGAACATCCATGGAGGTATAATTTTGGAGCATGCTAGAGTGTATTTGGAGATGAATATTGAAGAGCCACGTTGTCATGTCTGAAGAGTGTTTTTTATTGTTGCTAGTAATTTTCCTGGAAATGAGTTCCCTTGAGTTTCCTAGCTGAAAGAATCCTGGTTACATGTGCTAGAGAGACCCTGATAAATGAATGGGATGCACGAGGGACGGAGGTCAATGAAGGGGCACATTCCTTGGGTTGGGCAGGTTGAGAGGAAGAGAGCTGGTGGAAAATCAAGATAGTTGTAGGAGAATACCAGTGGGTTGTGGGTTTTCTGAGTTGTGAGTGGACAGTGAGAGACCACCTTCTTTTGTGGATTTCTATCCCTAGCTTGGGGGTGACTTGTTGTTGATATTTAGAACAACAAGTCTATAGTTGGGTGGAACATCTATCCTAAGCATCTGGTTGCACAACTAGTGTGAAAGATAAGTGTTTTATCTTGTTGTTGTGCTATTATATCTGTTTATTTGTTGTGTTTTTACTATGTGCATGAGAACAATTTTACATGGTGTTGTGTGAGTTATCAGTTGCATGCATGTTTTTTTTTAAAATGTTGTATATTCTTTTACCAAATGGTATCAGGCAATAGTTTAATCTATATGTAATTCAAAGCTGATAAGATATGGTAAATTAGTTAGTAGAAAGTTTAATTTTTATGAGTATTCCACACACAATGGACCTCAGCGTGGACTGGGGGACATTACACCTTTTGTAAATGGATGGCATATTTAGTATTTTTTTATTTGAAATTTTTTTTCAAAAGGTCAAGAACTTTAATAAGTTTCTATGTTCAGAAAATATAATAGGGATTTATACAAAACACAATTTGAAAGTGGTTTTAGTAGGGTGCCTTTATTATTTGAAGGCAAGTTCATGTAAATTCAATTGATCGACTCTCTTTTTAGTGAGTAGTTATCAACTTGAACTACTAGAACCGAAATTAAGTGGATCCTACTTTATTATGAATAGTTATAAGTGTACAGTTTTTCATTTTGGGTGCTCAACTCCAATGTATCCTTGTTATATAAAGATGGATGAATTGGTGGGTAGGTGTTGAGACGAAGTGGATGTTAAATTAATAGGTGTGCTCATTTCACCATAGATAATATATCAATATTGTCACCCAACCATAGGCACAAAGGCCACCCCCGAGCACCTTAACTTCGACAAATAGAATAATTCCGGAAGAAATCACTAGAACCAATATTAGCCAACCAAGGTAGTGTACCTCTCTCCAAAGCTAGCGTACCAAGCAGAAAGTCCAAACCATAACCAAAGACCAAGTCACCACTGCAATAGCTGGAGATCTCCTCTAGTCATGCGCACCACTACTCCCTATGAGGTCATGACAGTGAGTCTGTCCAAATGAGCTCTAGTACCCTCTATTTATACTGCTCCAAGTCACCTAACTGGGTCGACTTCTCTTCCTGGAGGCTAATAACTTAATATTAATTATTCTCTTGAGCCGACTTGTCTTCTAGGTTTATAATCCAACTTTTTAGGGTTTCTCTTGATTCTCGAAATATTCTAGTCTCATCAAAGGATACACGTGGAGGTTAATACCTCCTATAGCTACCGTAACATCAACACTCCCTTCTAGCTAGGGAGGTATTAAAGGAAATGTTTTGGAGCACAAATAGACCATACACAGGCTATCTCATGATCTCATAGATCAAATCATGAGCACCATCATCACTATCCATCTAGCTAGCAAACATCTCCAACACTAGTGATAGTATCCATGGCAATCAAATACACTGCCATCCAATGGAACACGACTGTGTCTATCCATAGTAGTACACAACTACTATCGAGTGGTATAAAACCACTCCAAGTAGCACACAGATACTAATGAGTGACACATACAGTCACCACCAGTGGAACACATCCACCATAGTATCATACAACTATTGTCCAGAGACATACAGTCTCCACAACAATCATATCATATGATATCAACCTGCATCAACAATTTCATCGCCTGGATCACCTCTAAGACGTACTATCATGATGTGAATGAATCATATCTGAGTTGTACTGGCAAGATCCAGAGTATCATCTACATCATTTCTAATTCGTACTAGCATGACATAACTAGCATGATGCCAATGCATCATATCTAAGTTGTACGCCATCTCTAAGTTGTACTCGTAGTATGTAGATCAATGCCTCATTGTGTCATCTCTAAGTCGTACTAGCATGACATATCTAGCATGATGCCAATGCATCATATCTAAGTTGTATGCCACATCTAAGTTGTACTCACATGATCATATACAGCATGGCATGATCCCTCATGCATCATCCTTAAGTATTATGATCATCTCTAAGCCATACTAGCATGACATATCAAGCATGATGCATGGCCACTGCATCATATCTAAGTTGTATGCCACATCTAAGTTTTACTCGCATGATCATATCTAGCATGATGTGGCTCACCAACATCGTCTCTAAGTTGTACTAGCATTAACATAACTAGCAGGATGTCAATACATCATATCTAAGTTGTATGACACCTCTAAGTTGTACTAGTAGCACAATGTTCCTTAGGAAATTGTATCAACAACTCCAACCATATGTATCATATCTGAGCTATACTAGCATGATCATATCTACCATGATGCAAGCATCATATCTAAGTTGTATGCCCATCTCTAAGTTGTACTAGCATGATACAAATCTACAATTCACTGACATTCCATGATGCCACATATCAGTGCTCCCTCCCAACCGAGGAAGTCATCTCCTCCCTTTAAACCAAGGGAGAAATATCCATGAGCCCCAGCTTACCCCTCAAGTATGCAAACTTTATCTTGGACAAAGGCTTCATTAAAATATCTACAATCTGCTCATCATTGGAGATATACTGGAGAACCACTTCTCCCCTCTGGACTTTATCACAGAGAAAATAATACTTGATATCAATGTGCTTCAACCTATCATGGAACACTTGGTTCTCTGAGATATTCCCACAGCTCTGATTATCACAATATATCATGGTCAAATATGGCACCTGATAAAACAATCCAGAAACCAACTTACGGAGCCACACCGCTTCCGTACAAGCATCACAAACTGCAATATACTCTACTTCCATAGTGTTGAGTGCAATAGACTTATGTTTTATGTTGGCCCTTGATATCATAGCAGATCACAAAATGAAACACGGTCCAGAAGTACTCTTTTTATCATATGAACTCCCTGCCCAATATGAAACAGTATATCCATGTAGTTGTACATCACTGTTTGAGGCATACCTCAAACCATAAGTAATCATCCCACAAAGATATCTCAGAATATGATTTGTAGCTATCGAATGCTCTGCCTAGGTTCCACCTGGAACTGGCTCAACATGTTCACAACAAAACAAATGTCCATCCTATTATTCACCAACTACATCAAGGAGCCAATCAACTATCGGTATAGGGATGAGTCTATTGGATTAGAATCAGATTCTTTCAACTTCCTCAAATTTGTCACCATGGGAGTTTCCATGGATTGACAATCCATCATCCCAAACTTCTGAAGGATCTTTACAACATAATTCCCTTGTCCTAGGAAGACATCACCATGCTTCTGCCATACTTCTAATCCCAAGTAATAGTGCATGAGACCAATATCCTTCATATCAAACTCTGAGGCTAACTCCTTCTTACACTGATTAATGAGAGGCTCTGCACCTATCAAGAAAAAATCATCGACATTTAACAGTAGACTCACAGTTGCACCATTCATAAATTTGTAGTATGGGTTTGGATCAGCAAGGCTCTTGGAAAATCCAAGCCTTGTCAAATAGTTATCAATACATTCATATCAATCTCTTGGAGCTTGCTTCAGTCCATACAAGGCCTTGTTTAATCTACAAACATGGGTTTCTCTTGGGTTTGCCTGAAAACGTTGAGGTTTCTCTATGTATACTTCTTCCTCAATCACTCCATTGAGAAATGTTGTATTTACATCCATCTAATGTAAACTCCAACCCATGGAAGTTTCTAGAGATATGATGGCTCTAATAGAGGTATATCTGGAAACCGGAGCAAATGTCTCATCATAATCTTCTCCCTCCTGCTGGGAGAAACCTCTCGGCACAAAAATCACCTTGTATTTGTCAATACTTTCATCTACAACATGATTTATCTTGTAAACCAACTTTGAAGTAACTAAAAACTTCTCTTTAGGTCTAGGAACAACTTCCCATACATCATTTTTCATAACAGATTGGTATTCTTCCATCATGGCCTCCTTCCATTCTTTCTGCTTGACTACTTCTTCAAAGGTGGAAGGTTCTGCATTAACGAGATTTGTCATGAGAACTGCATAAATGGAAAACCTTTTGGATTTCTTTATTTGTCTGAGGGTGACATTGGGAGATTTATGTCTTTCTTCTTCTTGCAAGGTGGTTTCAATCCATGTTGGTCTCTTTCTAGTCTTAGGTTCAATAATTGGTTCCACATGTTCATATGATGGTTCTGGTTCTTCACTAGAGTGCTATGGAGAACATGTGATTTCTTCTTTGGTATGTTCATGTTCCTCTTCTTCATTGGAGTCTATGGAACCTTCTATGGAACCTTCTATAGAATTCTTGAATGCAATCCTTTCATCAAAAGTTACGTCTCTGTTGACTTCAACCTTCTATTGTCCTAGAACATAAATTCTATATGCTTTTGATAATTCACTATATACAACAAATAGTCCTCTCCTTCCTGAGGGTTCCAACTTCTTTCTCTTCTCCTTTAGAACATGAATGTATACAGGACATCCAAAGATTCTCAAGTTCTCAACAGTTGGCTTCTTCCTGGAGAAGGCTTCTTCTAGAGTCATGTTCTACAATATTCTATGTGGACTTCTATTCTGAATATAAACATTTGTCATGACTGCTTCTCCCCATAGGAACATAGATAGATTTTGATCATTCATCATTGCCTTGATTGATTCTTCAATAGTTCTATTCTTTATTTCAGCCACACCATTTTGTTGAGGATTGTGAGGGACAATGAGCTCCCTTCTAATCCCAACTTCTTTGCAAAAGGAAATGAGCTCATTGGAGGTGTATTCTCCTCCATTGTCATATCTTATTACCTTTATCTTCTCATCTGTTAGGTTCTCTACTTCAGCCTTGAATTATTGGAACTTGCCAAATACTTCATCCTTCGTATTTAACAGATATAACCATGTATTTCTTGAGAAGTCATCTATAACTGTCACATAGTAAAGAGATCCTCCTAGATACTTCATTGGATTAGGACTACATACATCTAAATGTATTAGGTCCAAGAAACCTTTGGATCTATTCTCACTGCTTGGGAATAGTTTCTTGATATTCTTTCCAAGTGCACATCCTCTGCACACACCTTCATGTACTGATTGTAATTTTGGTATTCCTACAACCATTTTTTTTAGGGATGGAAAGGATTGATAATGAAAGTGAGCATACCTTCTATGCCATAACTCACTAAGATCGATTTCATCATGTACTAGGGCTTGAGTATTCTGACCTAGGATCTTATACAACCTTCCTTCATGAGTTCCAATGACTCTAGTGTCTTCTATCTTTGAGTCTTTAGACCATACAAGAACGTTTCCATCCACAAAAGATACTATATCTCCTTTGAGTAGTTTGAAAAAGGCCAATTCATTTTGCATTTAGACTACCACTTAAAAAAACTCTTTATTGCATCATGCATATTCATCTCATGGCTCACTTCTAGATTCCCCATATTGCATGTAAAAAAATATGTTAATTATAAATGAAGAATAAAAAATCACCTTAACCAATTTGTTGAAGTTTCTACTCCTCCTTCTTTAAAGAATATGAGCAAACATTTATAGTGTTGTCACTTGTTTCATGCTCTTTGAATCCTAGACACAATACATCATTGTGATCATGTCCAATTTCCTCTATAACATCTCCACCTACAAATCCATTATAGTCCATTGTAGGGAACACTTCATTTCAAAAATATGATAATTATAAACTAATGTAGATCCATGTTAAATCCAAATTTATCATGCCCTAGGAGGGATCAAAAACCTCAAGGTGTAAAAATTTCTTCAAGACTTTGCAATCTAAAAAAGGTTTTCACCTTTAGGGATTTGATCCTTCTTGGTGCATGATAGATTCAAAGTTAAGATGGATCTATGTTGGTTTAGACTCCCTGTGAATGATAAGATGGTTGCATAGATCCTAAATTGAAAATGATTTGGACCTTGTTAGCACTGAAACTCACACTTTGACTGTTATAAGTGCAAGCTCAGTACCCATCAGGATGTTAAAGATAAGTTTTTATGATAAGGTGGAAAATGGATGAAAACTCAGGAAAATAATGTCAATCATAGTTTATTCCATACAATATGTACCAGCAAATAAGGCTTTGAATAACTTAGATCAAGATTTAAGAAATAAAGTGGATAGGTGGAAGACTCAATAAGAAAATTGTAATATGCCTACCATCTACATCAGGTAGTACCGAAAGACATATGAAGAAAACCCTCTAAAACAAGGACTTCTTATAATCAAAGAGGAAACTTTGATATAATTATAAATAGTATCACACTAGATCCTCCATTGCAACAAAGATACAATTAAGCCAATTGAAACATTCAATAGACTGTAATCAGAATTAGATAGAAAAAAGATGATAAGGAAAAAAATTTGATTTCTATTATCCAATGTGTCTCAAGTATGGTCCATACAATAGGATATATTCTCTGTTACATAGACAACATCAAAATATGAATCTCTCGCATACCATTTGAACCCTCCTTCGGTATTACAATGCCTATCTTATAGCCTAGACTATCATTGAAAACTTTACAATTTGAATAACAACTCTTGCATAGGATTCCTATGCCTCAAGGTGACATGACTACAGTTGTACAACATAAATAAAATAGAATGCTAAATTTCAGTCTATTGTTGGCAACGTTTGAAACATCCTCTTCATGGCTAATGAAGTGTCCCTTTGAGTGCATCTTCCTTTGGTAGCTGGCCTCCTAGCTCGCAAATGACCCTTAGACAACTGGCATGCATCCATCTTAACACATGGCAATTGTTCCTCCCTTCAAAAACTCCAAAACATGAGTTCATAGTGCCAATTCGCAACGTCTTCCTGTATCATCCAATTCGCAGCACCAGGCGCTACCATAAATAATTTATTTTAATAGGGGCCTGCCTCCTTAGAAGGGATACTGGTCTAAGAGTGCAATAGGACGCTTTTATACTCAAATTAACACATTCTGCACTTTGAACAAGAATAAGAATTATATATTAACTTGCAGAAAAGAAAGTACATGACTTATGTTCTCTATTCTATGTTTGTCTATGTCTCCTCCCTTTCATGCTCGAATGGAGGATGATTTATACATCTATTACATTTCTTATTTTTCTCATGAGATCGAGGGACAACCTTGAGAACCTCTCGACTGGTTACAACAAAAAATATAAAATATCTACGACTAACTCAATCGACTAGACAAGAAACTGATTTTTGGTTATTCTTTCTCGTTTTCCTTCTTTGTTGGTGAATGGTTTGATCCCTTTGTTGTTGTTGTCGGGTATGTCGATTTTTTTTCCATCCTTATCCTTACTCAGTCAATTCAATTGTTGTCATGGATTTTGACTGCTTCAGAGCTATCCAACTATTGCAACATGGTCGTGCCTTGACCACACGCTGGAGGTGTTGCAACACTTGCAGGGATTGTTGCAGCAACACAAAAGGTGTTGTAGCAACACATAAGGTGTTCCAACAACTTATCACAATGCCTCCAAAGTACCTATATGTTGTATACTTGTGCAAACTGTTCTATGTACATTTCACCAGTTAACATGAAAAATAAGTAGATTATCTCCTAAATATGTAAGAATGATCATTGAAATGGCATAGTTATACCTTAGTCCAAAAATGCATGTGGGTGAACAGGGTAAGTGATGGAAATGTGTGAAAGTGGGGAAAAGGTGATAAAAAAGGTTATAGGGAGTTGAAAAAAGGACGCCATTTTGGATGCCTGTCACTATCCATGGGAAACGGATATTGTCTTAGAGCCAAGATGCACTTCGTAAAATGTAGACAAGGAGAAAGAATATAATAATCTTCATTTGGGAGTTTATAACCCCTATTTGTAATCATTCCCATGCATACAAAGAGCCAAAACAAGATCATTTCTTGTTGGTTTTCCAAATGGGTTTCCATGTATACAATATTTCTTCAACCATGCCTTTTGTCATTAAAATTATAGCTTGCAAGTAAAACATACTAAAAATTAATGTACATTTAAATACAAACAATTTTTATTTTTTTTTTAATTTCTACAAAATGAAAAATTAATTAAAATCCATATTACTGAAGAATCATCTTGTAAGCGATTATGAATCCCTCCATCTAAGATATAAGACAATATTTCAAGCAAAACTCAAGGAATGTTTCCATGCTACAAAATAAAATTCTGATTTATATTGTGTTAAATCTCATGCCCAATATTTTTAAGCTTTAGTTTGTATCCTAATTATTTGTTTTAAGGTCCGATTTGTATTTTTCACATCTTGTGATCCATGGCATGACATATTTCATACCTAATTCAGTGGATATAGAGATATATATTTTATGTCTAACAATTATCCAATGTGCCCTTTCCTTCAAATTCATCCTTCTCACTATTGTGTACACTTTCCCTTACTTTTGACATGTAAAAAATATGGTTTGACAATTAAAATCACAAAATTTTATGATATACATTTTATTAGTTTCATTATTATTTTTTTAACTATTTTTTTTAAATATGTGATACAACACATATATTTGGATTCAAAAATAAAATTCTATCATCCGCCCCTTCTCTTTATACTACTTGGAAAAAGACTTTCTAAAACTAATAAATTTACTATATTATAAAGTGTTAAACTTTATTAATTACGATACATAGTGAACTATTTTATTTTTCCGAGCGAAAAAATAATTTTCAATTTAAAAAAAGACGGTTAAATAATTTTCAGCATATAAAAAATAATACATTTTAGAAAAATTATATGAAATTGAATTTTAATTTTTTCATATATTAATTATGACACATTCTCAACTATTTTATTTCTTAAATATTTTATATGATAAACTTAATTTTCCTTCTTTTTCTTTTATATAAAGTGTTGAACTTTATTAATTACAAGACATGGTGAATTATTTTATCTTTCCATATAGTTTATATGGAAAAAATGATAAACAATCTTCAACATATAAAAAATTATATATATGAAAATTTATTAATTACAACACACTGAATTATTTATAATTTATATTAAAAAAAAAAAAATTAATGATAAAAAAATTTAACATATAAAAAAAAATATATATGAGTGAATGAAAAGTCGATTATTTTATCTTTCCATAATTTATATAAAAAATGATAAACAATTTTCAACCTATAAAAAATTGTGTGTGTGTGTGTGTGTGTGTGTATGAGAAGCCATCCCTGAAGCACCCTCTATTTATACTGCTCCAAGTCACCTAACTAGGCCGACTTCTCTTCTTGGAGGCTAATAACTTAATCTTAATTATTCTCTTGAGCCGACTTGTCTTCTAGGCTTATTATCCAACTTTTTAGGGTTTCTCTTGATTCCCAAAATATTCTAGTCTCGTCAAAGGATACACTTGGAGGTTAATACCCCCTGTAGCTATCGTAACATCAACACTCCCTTCTAGCTAGGGAGGTATTAAAGGAAATGGTTTGGAGTACAAATAGACCATACACAGGCTATCTCATGATCTCATAGATCAAATCACGAGCACCATCATCACTATCCATCTAGCTAGCAAACATCTCCAACACTAGTGATAGTCTCCATGGCAATCAAATACACTACCATCCAATGGAACACAACTGTGCCTATCCATAGTAGTACACAACTACTATCAAGTGGTATACAACCACTCCAAGTAGCACACGGATACTAACGAGTAACACATATAGTCACCAATAGTGGAACACATCCACCATAGTACCACACAACTATTGTCCAGAGACATACTAATGCAGGCGCACACTCTGCCTCGACAGAGTCCCTGCGCTGACCTCCTGATCTAAAGGATCGTTCAATCTCTTCCTCGAGCCGAATTTTCTCTTTTGATTCCCTGCTGGAATCTCTGTTAAAATCCCGATCCACAGGTCCTTATCTTTCCTCGTGGTCTTCTACACATGACCATGAATTTTCCCCGAAATGGAATTTTGGGTTTCGGGGTTTTCTAGATTCTTGATGTCACGAACCCCTGTCTTCTCAATCTTCCGAACACCGAAGTGTCGAAAAGCCAAAATGGCCTTTCTCACCTTAGCCTTGCCTGGCTATGCTCTGGTCTATGTGACCACTCTTCATAAGACTGTAGCCCTAATTCGTTCGGGGTTTACCAACACGAGAGCCCGACCTCCCGTCCTCTCGACTCCCGAAGTGCCGATGTGCGAAATGCCGAAATGGAAATTTCCCAGGTTCCTATCTCCTTTCGGGATTTTGGGCTTTCAAATGCCAAAATGCATTGGACCTCTTGTCCTCAGGATTCCCGATCCTCCGAATCCTGATTTCCCGATTCTCCCGGGCCTTTCCACTTTTTCACGATTTTGAAACTTCCATTCTCGAAATGCGCGTGTCTCCTGTCTTCAGGATTCGCGAAATGCCGAATCCCGAAATGTCGAAATGGGCCTCCTATCAGGATTTTCTAAGAATTCTTGGATTTCTTCCACGCGTCCTCCTATGATGGACGGTTCTCAATCATTTCACGATTTCATGAAATCAAATGTCAAAATGCTTCGGCATCCTGTCTACTTGATCCCCAAAGTCCCGACATGAGAAATGTTGACGGACCCTCGATCTCCGCCACATGTCCCAACCGATGGATGGTCCAGACCTGTTTCGGGGTTTTCACCCTGTAGATTCCCGATCTCCTATCCTCGAGACTTCCGAATTCCCGAATGTCGAAGTCCTGATATCCAGATTCCTTTCAAGAATTTCACCCTCCTGTTCACGAAGTTTAAACCTCATGTAGCTCCTATCAGATCCAACGGCTGACGAGTAATTGGACCAAGATCCAACGGTCTAGATTCTCTCTGCTCTGTGCACTCGCTCTGCTACTTCCTGGACGTGGGAAATCCGACGGTCCAGATCTCTTTCACAGTCTGATTGAACGGTTGTTGTGCCTCCTTCTGAGCTTCAGTGCTTTCTTCCCAAACTTGGAAGAATTTCCCAAATTCTTAAGGCCTCCACCTTAACTCCTTTTCTCTGCGAGCTCCACACTTTGAATCCTGCCTGTGCATGTAAAAACGTTGTCCCTCCTAAGATTTTCTTCAAATCCTTCAAGATTTGTGACCTCTGCGCTCTTGCAGGGTCTTGCACACTAAAGTGTTATCTCTTATGAGCTTTTCAAATACTCAAACCCTTAAGGGATTTTATCCTTCTTCCTTCTCCTGCAAATGGAGAATTTGAATTCCCTCCTGGCTATCCTTTACTCAAGCAACCTCTTGCTGAGTGCTCAGGGTGTTCAGCAACCCTGTGAAGATCCTTCTTCTTGGACTCTTCCTCAGATCACAGAACTCAAAGAGTTCTTTTCTCCTATGCCTATCTGCACATCTACTCAATGCCCACCTGGCAGAGTATCTTCTCACAGAACTTCCAGGAATTTTGTCCCCTCCTGTGCACCCTATGCACCTGCTCAATTCCCTCTTGTCAGAGCTCTCAGAATCCTTAGTGATTCTGACTTCTGTCTGAACTCACAGCAGATTTCTTCCTCAACACTTTGTGCCTATGCTCAATGCCCTCCTGGCAGAGCTTCACAAAACTCACAGTAGAGTTTCTGTCTTCTGTGCACTCCTTGCACCTGCTCAATGCCCTTAGAGCATAGCTCTACATAACTCAAAGAGAGATTCTATCTGCAACTATGTTCTTCTCCACAGCCTTGCCTCTTGAGGTATTTAGCAACCTGCAAGGTCTTCTTCTGAGTTTATGATTTCAGTTCCTGTGCCCACGTGGCATGCCTCTATCTAAACATGCAGAATTCAGAAATGCACTCTCTATGCACGGCTATCAGAACTCGCAGCATTCTATAACACCCTCATGGTATGAAGCCTCAAATACCTTCACCTGAAATCAAACACACTCCTGCAAATGCATGATAACAACATACATTCATAGCATAATAGAACACATACAGACATTCATTCAACACAGAAATACATGCAGGAAAAACTGTTGTTTGTATTAAAATGGAAAATGCCCATTTTTGTAAAAGATGTTCCTGAGCACGGCCTATAACAAGGTCTCAGCTCCTTCTCAAATTTATCTCCTCTCTTACAACTACTCCTCGACTCAATTATTACAAAATGAGATCCCCCAAAAGATCTTTTACCTGAGGGGGCTCTTAGAGCTCTTCCCTCCTATCCACCTACCCTATTCAATTACATTGAATGGGTTGTCTAGTCCAGGATCGGATCTAGATCTCAGCCTTACAAAATATTAAAGGCCTATATATTCACAGCCTGCACAAAGGCACGGCTTCACGGCTCAATAACCTAAGTCATTAATTTACATTCATTCAAATTTTAAATGACGATTGCGCCTCTCTTGAATGAATGATTTTAAATCTGTCGACTTGGCTGGTTGGTTGGCTGGCTAACGTGGAGAGATGCTTCTGCATCATACTCCTCATCTACAAAATTCATGAGCTCCTCCTCATGAGCTTCCACCCTCAGCTGTGGAAATCCTCCTGGATCCCAAACAAATCTCTGGAGTTGTTCATCCACTCCATCTCCCTGTTGTTGTTGCTGCTTCTGCGTTGCTGTTGCTGATTCTTCTTCTTTTCTACCCAGCCCTTCCTTGCTGGCAGTCTCTACTGATCTGATCATCATCTCCCCGATCTCCTCGATCACTTTGTCTAGATGCTCCAGTGGCTGGCCCTACTCATGCAGTCTCCCCAGCTGCAAAAATTTTCTGCAAATGGGCATATCATCATGATCTCCCATGCTTTCTTCATCTCCTCCTCCTATGGCACTAAGTGTCCACTCTCCTGCAGACTTCAGCTCTACAGTCTCCCTTTGACTGACCTATTGTTCAGTCACCTTCTCTGACAGCTCAACTTCTACCAGTTCTCTTGCCAGCTCTGGATTGTTCAGCCAATCCTCCAACATCTTCAACTCCATCTCCCATGGAGTGATCAATCTTCCTGCTTGCTCTTCGTCTTCTTCTGCTGCTGGCTTCAGTGCTGCAGCTTCCTTCTTTTCGGCTTTCTAGCTGAAAGCATTGAGCGATTCCTCAGAATGCTCATTCTCTTCTTCTTCTTGGGTAGCCTCCAAAGTCTGCTCCAATGCCTCTCTTACAGTCTCAGCCGGTTGTCCTGCTTCTGCTGTTGATGCATCTACAACACAGACTTCTGCCTCCTCTTGGGCAAATGGTAGGAATATTTCGATTCCCCCAATCATTAGAAAACTCCTCAGATCCTCTTCTGTCAGCTTCATCTGCTGATTCAAATCCATCTCTGAGCTCACCTACTCTTTCAGCTCCTCGGATTGATCCAAACTCACCTCTGAGTTTATGAGACTCTCACATAGCCTCAATTGCTCATCCCTAACCACCTGGAAAATTGGGATTTCTCTGCTGCCCTACTGGCAGTCTATGGAATCAACTGAACCCATCTCTATTCCCTTGCCCACCTGAAAAATTGGAAACTCTCTGCTTCCCTCCTGGTAGTCTATGAGATCCCGCAGCAATCTCGATCCATTACCCTCCTGGAAATCTGAAACTCCCCGGCTGTCCTCATGTCAGCCTATGAGATCCCACAATGATCTTAGCTCTTTGCCCACCTGGCAATTTGGAATTCTTCTCTACCCTCCTGGAAGTGCTTGAGATCTTTAGATGATCCCAATACATCCTCTGCATCATTAAGACCACTCCCAGTCTCTGGTTCACACATCTGAACCCTATTCTCTTCCTCTGGTATGTTGAGGTTTTCAACATGCCTTAATTCC
>ML800279.1:162117-193848 GCA_009831015.1 Picea engelmannii | reverse complement strand
CCTCTAGTTTTTATTACCACCACGCATGTGGCCTTTAGTAGCCATCCTGTTGTCTATTTTCCCTCCTAGCAAATATGTTGTCAGTCCTGCAAACCTGAGGGATCCTAGCTTCATCTACATCCATCCTGACTATCTATGGACTGTTGCCTACCTGCAAACAATCCTTACAGAGTTTCAACACTCTGTCTCCTTCCTGATCCTTCTGTCTGCAATATACAAACAGAATCTGGGCTCTGATACCAACTGACGTAGATGCACACTCTGCCTCGACAGAGTCCCTGCACTGACCTCCCGGTCTTAAGGATCGTTCAATATCTTCCTCGAGCCAAATTTTCTCTTTTGATTCCCTGATGGAATCTCTGTTAAAATTCCGATCCACAGGTCCTTATCTTTCCTCACGGTCTTCTGCACACGACCATGAATTTTCCCCAAAATGGAATTTCGGGTTTCGGGGATTTCTAGATTCCCGATGTCATGAACCCCTGTCTTCTTGATCTTCTGAACACCGAAGTGCCGAAAAGTCGAAATGACCTTTCTCGCCTTAGCCCTGCCTGGCTATGCTCTAGTCCATGTGACCTCTCTTCATAATACTGCATCCCTAATTCGTTTGGGGTTTACCAACACGAGAGCCCGACCTCCCGTCCTCCCGACTCCCGAAGTGCCAATGTGCGAAATGCCGAAATAGCAATTTCCCGGATTCCTATCTCCTTTCGGGATTTCAGGCTTTCAAATGCCGAAATGCATTGGACCTCTTGTCCTCAGGATTCCCGATCCTCCGAATCCCAATTTCCCTATTCTCCTAGGCCTTTCCACTTTTTCGCGATTTCGAAACTTCCGTTCCCAAAATGTGCGTGTCTCCTATCTTCAGGATTTGCGAAATGTCGAATCCCAAAATGTCAAAATGGCCCTCCTATCAGGATTTTCTCCGAATTCTTGGATTTCCACCACGCATCCTCCTATGATGGACGGTCCTCAATCATTTCGCAATTTCACGAAATCAAATGCCGAAATGCTCCGGCATCCTGTAATATTGATCCCTGAAGTCCTGACATGCGAAATTCCGATGGACTCTCGATCTTCGCCACGTGTCCCAACCGATGGACGGTTCAGATCTGTTCAGGGTTTTCACCCTGGAGATTCCCAATCTCCTGTCCTCAAGACTTTCGAATTCTTGAATGTCGAAGTCCTGATATCCTGATGCCTTTTGGGACTTTCACCCTCCTGCTCACGAAGTTTAAACCTCGTTTCTCAGATCCAACAGCTGACAGGCAATTGGACCAAGATCTGACGGTCCAGATTCTTTATGCTCTGTGCGCTCGCTCTACTACTTCCTGGATGTGGGAAATCAGATGGTCCAGATCTCTTTCACAGTCTGATCAAATGGTTGTTGTGCCTCCTCCTGAGCTTCAACGTTTTCTTCCCAGACTTGGAAGAATTTCCCAAATTCTTAAGGCCTCCACCTTAGCTCCTTTTCTCTGCAAGCTCCACACTTTGATTCCTGCATATGCATGTAAAAACGTTGTCCCTCCTGAGCTTTTCTTCAAATCCTTCAAGATTTGTGACCCCTGCGCTCCTGCAAGGTCTTGCACATGAAAGTGCTATCTCTTCTGATCTTTTCAAATACTCAGACCCCTAAGGGATTTTATCCTTCTTCCTTCTCCTGCAAATGGAGAATTTGAATGCCCTCCTGGCTATCCTTTACTCAAGCAACCTCTTGCTGAGTGCTCAGGGTGTTAAACAACCCTGTGAAGATCCTTCTTCTTGCACTCTTCCTCAGATCACAGAACTCAAAGAGTTATTTTCTCCTGTTCCTATCTGCACATCTACTCAATGCCCACCTGGCAGAGTATCTTCTCACAGAACTTCCAGCAGTTTTGTCCCCTCCTGTGCACCCTATGCACCTGCTCAATGCCCTCTTGGCAGAGCTCTCAGAATCCTTAGTGATTCTGACCTTTGTCTGAACTCACAGCATATTTCTTCCTCAGCAGTCTGTGCCTATGCTCAATGCCCTCCTGGCAAAGCTTCACAGAACTCACAGCAGAGTTCATGTATTCTGTGCACTCCTTGCACTTGCTCAATGCCCTCCTAGCAGAGCTCTACATAACTCAAAGAGAGATTATGTCTGCAACTGTGTTCTTCTCCATAGCCTTGCCTCCTAAGGTATTTAGCAACCTCCAAGGTCTTCTTCTGAGTTTATTATTTCAGTTCCTATGCCCACCTGGCACGCCTTTGTTTGAACCCGCAGAATTCAGAAATGCACTCTCTATGCACGGCTATCAGAACCCGTAGCATTCTGTCACACCCTCATGGTATGAATCCTCAAAGACCTTCAACTGAAATCAAACACACTCCTGCAAATGCATGATAACAGCATACATTCATAGCATAATAGAACACATACAAACATTCATTCAACAAAGAAATACATGCAGGAAAAACTATTGTTTGTATTAAAACGGAAAATGCTCGTTTTTGTACAAGATGTTCTTGAGCATGGCCTGTAACAAGGTATCGGCTCCTTCTCAAATTTCTTCCTCTCTTACAACTACTCCTCGACTCAACTATTACAAAATGAGATCCCCCAAAAGATCTTTTACTTGAGGGGGCTCTTAGAGCTCTTCCCTCCTATCTACCTACCCTATTCAATTACATTGAATGGGTTGTCTAGTCCAGGATCAGATCTAGATCTCAGCCTTACAAAATATTAAAGGCCTATCTATTCACAGCCTACACAAAGGCACGGCTTCACAGCTCAATAGCCTAAGTCATTAATTTACATTCATTCAAATTTTAAATGAGGGTTGCGCCTCTCTTGAATGAACGATTTGAAATCTGCCGACTTGGCTAGCTCGCTGGTTGGCTGACGTGGAGAGATGCTCCTGCATCACATACAGTCTCCACAGCAATCATATCATACGATATCAACCTGCATCAACAATGTCATCGCCTGCATCACCTCTAAGCCGTACTATCATGATGTGAATGAATCATATCTAAGTTGTACTGTCATGATCCAGAGTATCATCTACATCATTTCTAATTCGTACTAGCATGACATAACTAGTATGATGCCAATGCATCATATCTAAGTTGTATGCCATCTCTAAGTTGTACTCACAGTATGTAGATCAATGCCTCACTGTGTCATCTCTAAGTCGTACTAGCATGACATATCTAGCATGATGCCAATGCATCATATCTAAGTTGTATGCCACATCTAAGTTGTACTCACATGATCATATCTAGCATGACATGATCCCTCCTGCATCATCTTTAAGTATTATGATCATCTCTAAGCCATACTAGCATGACATATCAAGCATGATTCATGGCCACTGCATCATATCTAAGTTGTATGCCACATCTAAGTTGTACTCGCATGATCATATCTAGCATGATGTGGCTCACCAACATCATCTCTAAGTTGTACTAGCATTAACATAACTAGCATGATGTCAATACATCATATCTAAGTTGTATGACACCTCTAAGTTGTACTAGCACGATGTTCCTCAGGACACTGTATCAACAACTCCAACCATATGTATCATATCTGAGCTATACTAGCATGATCATATCTACCATGATGCAAGCATCATATCTAAGTTGTATGACCATCTCTAAGTTGTACTAGCATGATACAAATCTACAAATCACTGACATTCCATGATGCCACATATCAGTGCTCTCTCCCAACCGAGAAAATCATCTCCTCCCTTTAAACCAAGGGAGCAATATCCATGAGCCCCAACTTGCCCCTCAAGTATGCAAACTTTATCTTGGACAAAGGCTTCATTAAAATATATGCAGTCTTCTCATCATTGGAGATATACTGGAGAACCACTTCTCCCCTCTCGACCTTATCACAAAGAAAATAATACTTGATGTCAATGTGCTTCAACCTGTCATGGAACACTGGGTTCTCTGAGATATTCACACAGCTATGATTATCACAATATATCATGGTCAAATATAGCACCTGATCAAACAGTCCAGAAACCAACTTACGGAGCCACACTGCTTCCGTACAAGCATCACAAACTGCAATATACTCTACTTCTGCAGTGTTGAGTGCAGCAGACTTATGTTTTATGTTGGCCCGTGATATCATAGTAGATCCCAAAATGAAACACAGTCCAGAAGTACTCTTTTTATCATATGAACTCCCTGCCCAATATGAAATAGTAAATCCATGTAGTTGCACATCACTGTTTGAGGCATACCTCAAACCATAAGTAATCATCCCACGAAGATATCTCAGGATATGTTTTGCAGCTATCCAATGCTTTTGCCTAGGTTCCACTTGGAACTAGCTCAACATGTTCACAACAAAACAAATGTCCATCCTAGTATTCACCAAATACATCAAGGATCTAATCAACTATCGGTATAGGGACGAGTCTATTGGATTAGAATCAGAGTCTTTCAACTTCTAATCCCAAGTAATAGTGCATGAGACCAAGATCCTTCATATCAAACTCTGAGGCTAGCTCCTTCTTACACTGAATAATGAGAGCCTCTGCACCTGTCAAGAAAAAATCATCGACATTTAACAGTAGAATCACAGGTGCACCATTCATAAATTTGTAGTATAGGTTTGGATCAGCAAGGCTCTTGGAAAATACAAGTCTTGTCAAATAGTTATCAATACATTCATATCAATCTCTTGGAGCTTGCTTCAGTCCATACAAGGCCTTCTTTAATCTACAAACATGGGTTTCTCTTGGGTTTGCCTGAAAACATTGAGGTTGCTCTATGTATACTTCTTCCTCAGTCACTCCATTGAGAAAGGTTTCCTTTACATCCATCTGATGTAAACTCCAACCCATGGAAGTTTCTAGAGATATGATGGCTCTAATAGAGGTATATCTGGAAATCGAAGCAAACGTCTCATCATAATATTCTCCCTTCTGCTGGGAGAAACCTCTAGCCACAAATATCACCTTGTATTTTTCAATACTTTCGTCTGCAGCATGATTTATCTTGTAAACCAACTTTGAAGTAACTAAAAACTTCCTTTTAGGTCTAGGAACGACTTCCCATACTTCATTTTTCATAACAGATTGGTATTCTTCCATCATGGCCTCCTTCCATTCTTTCTGCTTGACTGCTTCTTCAAAGGTGGAAGGTTCTACATTAACGAGATTTTTCATGAGAACTGCATAAATGGAAAACCTTTTTGATTTCTTTATTTGTCTGAGGGTGACATTGGGAGCTTTATGTATTTCTTCTTCTTGCAAGGTGGATTCAATCCATGTTGGTCTCTTTCTAGTCTTAGGTTCAATAATTGGTTCCACATGTTCATATAAAGGTTATGGTTCTTCACGGGGGTGTTTTGGAGAATATGTGCTTTCTTCTTTGGTATCTTCATGTTCCTCTTCTTCATTGGAGTCTATGGAACCTTCTATAGAATTATTGAATGCAATCCTTTCATCAAAAGTTACATCTTTGCTGACTTCAAACTTCTATAGTCCTAGAACATAAATTCTATATGCTTTTGATAATTCACTGTATCCAACAAATATTCCTCTCTTTCCTGAAGGTTCCAACTTATTTCTCTTATCCTTTAGAACATGAATGTATACAGGACATCCAAATATTCTCAAGTGCTCAACACTTGGCTTCTTCCTAGAGAAGGCTTCTTCTAGAGTCATGTTCTACAATATTCTATGTGGACTTCTATTCTGAATATAAATAGTTGTCATGACTGCTTCTCCCCATAGGAACATAGATAGATTTTGATCATTCATCATTTCCTTGATTGATTCTTCAATAGTTCTATTCTTTATTTCAGCCACACCATTTTGTTGAGGATTGTGAGGGACAATGAGATCCCTCCTAATCCTAGCTTCTCTGCAAAAGGAAATGAGCTCATTGGAGGTGTAATCTCCTCCATTGTCAGATCTTATTACCTTTATCTTCTCATCTGTTAGGTTCTCTACTTCAGCCTTGAATTATTGGAACTTGCCAAATACTTCATCCTTAGTATTTAACAAATATAACCATGTATTTCTTGATAAGCCATCTATAAATGTCACATAGTAAAGAGATCCTCCTAGATACTTCATTGGAATAGGACCACATACATCTAAATGTATTAGGTCCAATATCCCTTTGGATCTATTCTCGCTGCTTGGGAATGGTTTCTTGATATTCTTCCCAAGTGCACATCTTCTGCACACACCTTCATGTATTGATTGTAATTTTGGTATTCCTACAACCATTTTTTTTAGGGATGGAAAGGCTTGATAATGAAGGTTAGCATACCTTCTATGCCATAACTCACTAGGATTGATTTCATCATGTACTAGGGCTTGAGTATTATGACCTAGGATTTTATACAACCTTCATGAGTTCCAATGACTCTAGCGTCTTCTATCTTTGAGTCTTTAGACCATACAAGAACATTTCCATCCACAAAAGATACTATATCTCCTTTCTTTTCCAAACAAGAAATAGATACTAGATTATTTTTCAAACCAAGAACATATAAAACATTACTAAGATGAATAGAGTTACCTGATTCCATATTGATAGTAGCTTGTCCAATTCCCTTGATTGTATAAGAGTTATTTTCTCCAAGCTCCACTTTATGAGGTGTCTCCTTTTCCTTCATGCTTTAGAAATTCTTGCAGTCACCTGTCATATGTCTTGAAGCTCCACTATCAATCAACCACATGTCATCTTCAATGGTTCTAGTAAGAGATGAATAATAGAAGAAATTTGTTTCATCATGCTTTGTCTTCTTTGAAGGTTATTCATCATTGGAAGTTGATGTGTAATGTCTCTCTTTTCTCTTCTTTGTTAGTTTAGGACAATTCCTTTTGTGGTGGCCATAGTCATGGCATTCAAAGCATTGTACCTTTGACATATCTCTCTTGAACTTCTTTCTTGAATCGTATTTTTTCTTACGTCCATGTCTTTTGAACTTTGTTGCAAAGGATTGAGCATATTCTTCCTTCTGAGGTTTTCCTTTAGAGTTCAACCTTATCTCTTCTTGTGCACATCAAGCCCAAAGTTATTCTAACGTTGGGAACTCCCTCCTTGTATTGATGCTTGCAGAAAATGCATCCCATGATTTAGAAAGCTCATTAAATGTTATGCTCACAACTTCCTTTTCTGGGATGGCTTCTCCAATCTCTTTTAATTGATCCATCAACTGATAAATTTTCACAAAGTATGAAGCTATGGTGTCATCCTTTGTCATATTTGGGTCACTGAGTTCATTCTTAAGGCTCATCACTTGTCCAATATTTCTAATTGAGAAGAGGTTTGTTAGGTCATCATACATCTTCTTAGAGTAGTCAAGATGAGAAATGTAGGGTATCAAATGGTCCTTTACAGAGCCCACTATGATACTCATAGAATTGATGTCAATATCCTTGAACTTCTCCATAACTCCAATGTTTTGAGGTTCCTTCTCTTTTCCTGCTTCAAACTATGGTTCCATGATCTTGCCTTTCACAATATCTAGCACTTTATTCTTAGCAAGGATGAGGTCAATCCTTGACTTCCATGCTCTAAATTTATAAGCCCCTTCTAACTTGTTTTTTGACTTCATAGTGTAAGTCATGGTTGCATTGAATTTGACTTTGACTTGGTCAACCTTTGACTTCAACCAAAAACTCAAACTTTACACCTTGTCTTGCTGAGAGTAACAGGAGGTGTGATAGACTAGGGTGCACTAGGCTATCCAGGAATTAGTTCAAGCACTTCACTTAAGGTGCCTCAACAAGAGGGTTAGGGTTTCGTTGTTGCAGCAAAACTCTGACTACAACTGTAACTGTAACTGAACAAATCCCAACAATATACCTTCCAGTAGTTAGACTGTCCAAAGATAGTGTGGGCCCATAACCTGTTAAAATAATAGGTGTGCTCATTTCACCATATAAAATATCTCAATATTGTCACCAAACCATAGGCACAAAGCCCACCCCCGAGCACCTTAACCTTGACAGAAAGAATAATTTTGGAAGCAATCACTAGAACTAATAGCCAACCAAGGTATCATACCTCTCTCCAAAGCTAGCGTACCAAGCAGAATGTCCAAACCATAACCAAAGACCAAGTCACCATTGCAACAACTGCATCTCTCCTCCAGTCATGCGCACTGTTGGAGTTGCCTTTGTTTTTTTTTTAGCATGTCACAATTTTCATTTGATGCTTGAAATCTAAAGATGGTGTTCTTTTTCCCTCCGAGATATTGAGACCTCTAAAACTTTGTCGCGTGAGCAACGACGATTTTTCTACTCTCGAAACAAGTCCTACTTTTCGTAAGAATGTTCCCTCTTTTTTGTTCTACTTCGAGATCTCGCAGGTCGGATACTATAACTCATGAATTCACACGTCCCAAGTCACGAAACGGAGAAGTCATTTTAAATTTTCACTCAAGACAGTAACAAAGGAAAAAAAAATTTAACTAATGATTAGACGTCGTCGGGGTTTCGCGCCTCGGCATTCGCCAAACCAAAATTTTTATTGTTACATCCCCGAGAGCCGAGAACACAAGGTCCTTTTTGGATAACCCATGTCGAGGATTAAACGCAAAAAAGATAACCATGGTTAAAGTTGTTCTTGGCATTTTGCCACTCGGCACTATCTTTTTCGAAAGTTACGGCGTCTAAAACCCGACTCACGAAGTCACGATGTAATTATAACATGATTAATTAATCACTTAATCCAAGATTATCTTCCCCTTAATTAAGCCTTGTTATCACGATCTCGTGGTTTCGCAACTCGGCATATAAGTCTCCCAGAAACTTATCTTCGAATTTTCGAGTTCAGATATGGCGAATAAAATGATTATAAAATTAATCAAGCCCCAAATCACGATTACCTTTAATTAAACCAAAATCAGTCCTCACGGTCTCGGGAGTTGGAGACTCAAAATGTTAACAGAAAATCCACGATATAACGAATAGCGAGAAATTGATTAACGTTGGCAAGAATGGATTAATTAAGATAAATCAAGACAAATCCTGCGTTTCGATGCTTGCACAATTTACGAGGGGGCCTTTTCTCTCTATACGCTAGCTGACTTTTAAACCGCCAAAATTTATGACATTAATGGGGAAATAGGGTAAATCTATGAATATAAGATCGGATTTTATGGCATAAATTTATTTCTAATTATGATTTGATAGGCTTGTTTTGAAAGATACCGAGTTTTCAAATATATGTAAGGACTTTGCTTCATTATAATGAATGTTTTTCAAAGCACGCAGAGCTCATCACTTCTGAGTAAACTAACTTCTGTATGTATACGCAGTTCTATCGCAGAAGAGATAAAATGCAAGCTTCAGCCATGGGTCCACGGAAAGCATCAAAGGTGAATGTTGAGGTTGCAGGACAAGGCTCAGACAATGTCTCCGATACTTCGCCCCAAAGTGTCGACTCGGTCCCTAACTGGTCATTTGTTTTAGACGTTCTGCAATCAGAATTGGTGGATTATTCCGACGACTCCTATGACAATGAAAAGGATGATATAAACACTAAGTACAAAATAGTCGTCCAATCCAGAATGCACAGAGTAGCAGCCAGGCCACGATTGCTTCCATATTATGACATGGTCTGATGGGCATTGGAGCACGTGGACATACTGACCAGGACTATCATGGACGAGCAGAGAATCACTATAGGGACTTTTAGGCCTGAGCATCTGCAAACCATGTATAAGCTACCTACGACGTCCGGCTACACATATGGCAATGAGTTCCTGGAGGAATTCAAGAGAAGGAGTGCACACAGTATCATAAAACCATGCCCAGTTTGATAAAAGATTGGGTTTCACGAACCGCGAAGTTCAGAGCTAATGACCAAGGCGTTTATTCAATCGCTTCGTTGGAACCGCAGTATAAATATGTGGCCATGATGACATGTCGGTTATATGGGAGAGAGGACACATCGCTTTTTTTCCTAGCGTGGGTGCCTCTAATGTTTTGGGTCGCAGAAGGTTGCTCTTTTAATTGGGCAAGGATGCTTTCGGATAGCTTGGCCAAGGGGGTCACAGAGTATCGGGAGCAGAACGAGAGCAGGAAGGTGTCATCATTCTTCATGTCCGCATACATTATGGACGCAATCTGTTCTATGACACCATTTCCATTGATGAGCTGGGGTTGGACTCCGGCTGAAGACAAACCCATACATATATATCATGAAAAACTATGGGAAAACAAAGCAGAAAATTTCACGTATGAAATTTTTAAATGGGTGATGGTGCCCCTGCATGTCAACATTTTTGGTCACCTGCCACCCCGTATCTCGGACAGCATAGCGACAAATCTGAGTAGCATAGCGGACTGGTACGTGGAGGCAGAATTTTCCTACCTCAGATTTTTTGGGGCTTCTATTCCCCCGCATGCGCTGCCATTGTTCATTCCTAACAAGATGGCTTGTCGCGAGGTCGCCTGGTAGACGGTAATTGGTGGTGTGAGTAAAGATCTCAAAGGGTACTCAAAGAAGGTGTGGTCGTATTTTCCCATTCATTTGAATTATTATTCTTTATTAGATTTCGAGCATGCCAAAGCCGAGGCTGCTGCCCTGGAAGACCTAAATTTGGTCTCCATCGAATACAAGAAGCACGATCCACAGAGGGTCGTGAGCAATCATTTGGCTAATTGCAGGCTCAAAAGATTTGAGCATGATAATTCACCCTCGGATGACATTTTCCGAGGAGCGAGGTCCTATGAGGAAATTCTAGCTCGGATTCAATCCTTGGCACTCGAGGATAGAGCCGAAGTATTGAAATTCCAGGAACACCGACATAGTTGTCTCCTTGTTGTATTGCGAGGTGAAGGTCCAGGTGTTTCAGAGACAAAACAAAAGGATGCTGAAGGTTCTAAAGATGCAACTCCTGACCCAGGAAAACACCAAGACGAGGGGGAACAAACGAAGAATCTATAAGTAGAGGAAAAGACTCCGGACCCGCCAAAGAAACAGAATCTGGAGATAGAGATAAAAACCCCAGAACCGCCAAAGAAGCAGAACCCGGTCGACACCCCAGGAAAATCGGTGAAACAGATTGGAGAACTGATCACGTCTGTCACTCCCTTGCAGTCGACGCAGGGAAATATAGAAGAAGGATGGATATTCAATGAGGATCTGAGGCCCATAAGAGCATAAGAACTCCCTCCGAATGATTTTTTCTTTGATAAAAAGAGAAATGCAATAGTGAAAAAGGAATTCTACCAGGAAGGAGAGTCGACTGCCAAAAAGTATAAAGTTATGACCGATGGAAAAAATAAAAAGAATGAGAAATTCACCACTGAAATCGCAGGGATGCTGGGAGCGTATGCCTCGGTGAATCAATTCTCGGTCATACTTTTGAAGAACCAACTTAAAAGAAAAAATCGCCTAATCAAGACTCTTGAAGCCAGATTGGCCTCAGCCACTGAGAATGCTAAAGGTCAGGTGAGTGTGGAAATAGAGCAGGCCAGATTGGCTGATAAAAATGAAATAGAAGTGCTCAGGACTAAGCTGGAGCAAACACAGTTGCTGGTCCGAGATGGTTGGGTACAGGCGAGTCAGCAGAAGAATTTGATTGAACAGCTGCAGGCTCAGGTAGAGATCACCAAAAGCAGAATGATAAACATTGGGATGTTCAAATCCCAGGCAATCGAAATTCAGAGCAGAATCTCTTCAGCTCAACAGAATTTGCTCACCAAGGTGGGAGCGATCCGGGAAAAATGTATGTTGGTCAATCAGGTTTCCGAGAACCTATCTGCTAGAGAAAGGGATGCCGGAGCGGCTCGGGTCACCTTCTAGGAGGCGGTGATAGCCACGAATAACAGAATTTCGGCAGGTGCTCCCAGGCTCACCATCTCAGAACAAACCCGAGGGAATATTCTGTTAAAGGAATGGGAGAATAACATCGCCGAAGGAAAGAAACAAGCCCAAAATATAACCAATTCCTTGGAGGAGGCTTTCAATTCTATATACGGCGAGCTACTGGGCATTGACAGCGGAGGCGATGCCAAGACGTTGATGCAGATGAATGTGGAACAAATCTCACTTGATCTGAAGGAAAAGGAAGAGAGAGATTCGGCTGATATCTCTCAGATGACTATGGTGGACATAGTCCAAGTTGATAAGTGTATGATCAAACCTAGTGCGCAACTATGTGCCATCGACATCATCAATGGACAGATGGATGACAGGATACAACAGTTAGCCCGTGAATGCTACTTCCTCGAAGCCAGCTGTCAAGCTGAGCCATCGCGGTTGATATCTCAGCTTGTGGAAAGATGTATCGCTTGTACGGAGCTCGCGCAACGACAAACATCTGGCATCAAGTGAAGACAGAATAGGAGAAATGGAGCTATTGCTCTCTTCTCGGTCATAACCAAAAATTTTGTGACTATTGAGATTCTACCTGCTTTGAAAAAATTGTATAAATATATCACAGAAAGAAATAAACAAGGTTGGACCTTTATGGGTCGTTTGTAATAGATTTTTTACATTGAGAGTTAATACAAGCAAATCTGGAGATTCTCAATTCCGTCACTACTTTATTACAAGTTTGCTTCCTTGTATCTCATTTTTCCATTTCATTTCATATTCTTAACTGATGTGCTTTGTTATACTTTAGTACGACCACTACTATAGCGAATGAATTTTGGTTTTCTATAATTGTTTATTGTCTTTCCTCTGCACCATCTATTAGCGCGTGTAAGACCAATCTGCATTTTCATAATTCTACATATTTTCTATGCTACGTCAGTTATTTCCTTACTAATTTCCTCTTCTGTTTATATGTGAGATTTCCCTTTGACAGGAGCCTTGCGTTATATACAGCTAAATGTTTTTCTCCCACTTCACACCTTTTATTAAAATATAATACAGTTACAGGAACGAGCCTTAGATTTGCATCCATATTTTATTTCTGCAACCGTAAATTCTCTTTTATACAACCAAACTGAGACAGCACTTAATCTTTCTTGAAGTCCTTTCTACCTTTACTGTTCCCCCATGACAGTTCCTGTACCAACTCAACCTAACGTTGAACCCAGACTATTGAATCAAACGCACATTTCGTTAAACCTCTTTGACACCATTCTTAAAACGGAAACTAACCGGGCCGAACTTGATCAATCATGGGCAGCCATTGAACGAGACATAACTATCCAGGAACAGTTGGAAGCTAGACAACGCCAACGTAGGAATCTTCCCTAGTTTCCTTTACCGAAGGTTCACACTTCCCTCTTCTACACCTATTGCCCACTTTTGGATGCCTTGACACTGTACTTTTAAGCCTTAAGTATAGACTCAGGAACAACATCTTTCTGGCACCATTGTCGGGGACCGAAGTTACGAAATCTTTTTCCCTGGGAAAATGACATTTGTTTTTTGTTGAAAATGTTACCCTTTGATAGTGAACAAAGAGTACACACCTTTTAAGGCTTCTTATCTTTCACTTGGAAACTCCACGAGAATTAAACTAGCATCCGGTCAAAGGAATACCAGACAAAACCTGGATGGTAAGCAGATTACGCCCGTTACCGATCCCGAAAAAATTCTAAAGGCGAGAGGCCCTTTTAAGCCAACCGCTGCAGTTTACAAAATTAAAACCCCAGCACTGAAGACTAAGAGTCCTTCTGAACCCTCAACTTTGCTCAGTCCTCTCTTTGACGCTAAAGATTCAACACCAATCTGCTCCGAGGTTAGGAGAGAGATTCATCCAACAGTCCCCTTAGCAAACAAAGGAAAGGGCCCTCTTGAAAGTTCATCAGCTTTTGAAATGCCATCTTTTCTTCAGTTGAATTTCCCGACTTCAATAAATTCTGAAGAGTGTGTTACACACTCTGTTCCCACACCCTTCGGTTCTCCCGATTTCGTCTCTTGCAATTTCGAGGAACCGAGTCCTCGTGTTTCTTATCCTTCCTCATCGGACTTTCCTCTTCGCGAACAAAATAAAGATTCCCTTTTAATTTTTCAAAATCCCCTTTATAAATTTCCACAAACAACATTGGAAGCCGCTGGAGGAGGAGGTGGAGGGTTTGTAGGAGGAGGTGGAGGTTTTATCAGAGGAGGAGGGGGGGGGAGTCCCTCTAGAAGGAGGTGGAGGTCAAGGCCCCCCCCCCACCTCCCATAGTTTTCATGAAAGTCGCAGCCAGATACGCTCCATTAGTATTGCCCGTCCCCCTACACGATCTTCCAGAAAATTACATAAAAAATTTACCGAAATTCACCGAATAGGGGGATCTGAATGCGGCCGAACATATTAATTTTTTTGACCAATTCGAAGATATATTTGGTATCGAGCATGAGGATGTATATTCAATACTTCTTGTCCAAAATTTTGAAGGTCAGGTCCGAACTTGGTTTCGGAGCCTACCCGTAGCTTCTATCCTATCATATGATGCTTTGGAAGATGCTTTCCTCAGACAATGGGGCGAGCGAAAAGACCATCTCTATTATCTAACCGAATTTGGGTCTTTGAAGAAAACGAACTCAGAAACAGTCATGGAATTCATTCAGAGATTCAACAAACTGTATAATAAAATCCCAGCTAAAGTCAAACCATCCCAACCCACGGCCAAAGTGACTTTCGTCGGAGCTTTCGAGCCAGATTTTGCACTACTTTTGCGAGAACGAAGGGGAGTCACCTTAAACCATATGCAGGATGATGTGATAGAAATAGAATCTAATATGATGGCTTCGGGTAAACTTAAGGCTAGACTAGAGACTAGAAACTAAGAGACCAAGCGATTTAGAGAACAAGCAGGTCCTTCAGGGTCCAATAGATCCTCAGACGATAGGGTGGATGATATGGCTAGAGTGATTAAAGAGTTATCAAATAAAATAGCCCGAATGGAACTTGAACAGTCCAAGGCTGACTCTTACCCCAAAAAATATTTCAAGAGAAATCCAAACCCCCCAAACCAACAAAGACAAATAAAAAATGAAGATCAAAAAATACAAGCTCCCTTAAAGACTGAAAATTTTATAGGAGCTAACGATTTTCAAGACTTTGAGGATTCGGATAATGATGTCACGAACTTCAGTGATGACTGTACTCAACCATCTCTGACTCATGAAGACTGTGAAAAATCTCTAAATATGCCGCAACCGTCAAATGAGAGTGAAGAAGGTGATCACACTGATATCTGTGAATCTCAACCAGAAACTGAGATGATGATGGCTGAGTTTCAACCAAAGTACAACTTAAGATCTAAGAATAAGCCTACCTCAATGAATCAACCAAAGAACATCCTTCAAAGAGGTCAAGCTTATGATCCTCCTTCGGACCAGACCTTATCACCCAACAACAAAACTAAAGTAGTGAGCACTCAAGAGTCCAAGGTGGAAAAAGTTGAAACTCAAACACAGGAAACCGAACCCGCAAATAAAGCTACATCTTCAACCAGGACCATGAGTGATAAAGTTGTCCAGACAAATAAGTCGGAAAGGAAAAACTTGAAAGTCTCAACCAGAGAAATAGACAAGGTGATCGGAGCTTTCAGTTTTGAAAATGAGTTAAACAAAATTAAGATCCAATCCCTTTGGCAGAATTAGCGAAAAACCCCATTTATCGCAAGCAAATTACCAAAATGATAGGTGTCTCTGAACTAGAAAGCCAGTCTGATGTTATAAACTTAGAAGATGATAGACCTAACATCACCTTTGTTCCCCATTTTGAAGGGTCCAAAGACAACATCGCTCCCTTTTATATCACTCTGAATGTATATGATCAGTTGCTGCATAATTGTATGTTAGACTCTGGGGCTTCCCATAATGTTATTCCCAAGATTATAATGGACAAGTTGGGTCTCCAGATCACAAGACCTTATGGAAACCTGTACTCTTTTGACTCGAGAAAATTCAAATGTATGGGGATGATAAAATATCTGGTAGTTACTCTGGCGCAGGTCCCGGTTAAGAGTATCCTGATGGATGTGGTTATCGCAGATATTCCCTCTAAGTATGGCATGCTGTTATCTAGGTCATGGGGAGCCAAGTTGGGAAGTTCTCTACAGTTGGACATGACGTATGCCACAATCCCTGTGTTCGGTGGTCAGTTCACTCGGTTGTACAGAGAAACAAGATTAGCGCATACAATCAGCGACCCGCAAAACCCAAATAACTTCCCTATTTACATTGTAGACCAAGATCTGGGAAATTGCATCTTGTCTTTTGATAATGGTTTGGATGGTTGTCTAGAGGAAATCGATATGAAGCAAGAAGAGTCAAGTCACTTGACAGAGGATCTGTGTAACACTGGAGTCTGGAAAATGTATTTCGATGGTGCTTTATGTTCTGAAGGGGCAGGTGCGGGAGTGCTCTTAGTGGCTCCCGAAGGTAAATTCATTGTTCCTTTTTCCTACCGACTGCAGTGGGACATAGATTACACTAACAACGTATGTGAATATGAAGCGTTGATCTTAGGATTAGAGGCCGCCAAAAAACTAGATATAAGTAATTTGGAGGTTTATGGTGATGCAGAGCTAATAGTCAAACAAATAAACCGACAGTACCTAGCCAAGCATCCCAGACTAAGAACTTATAGAAATTGTGCTTGGGATATCATGGAAAAAAAATTCTCATCTGTAAAGTTCCATTTTATCCCTCGTGCAGAGAATCTACATGCTAATGCATTGGCAAAGGCAGCCTCAACCTTCTCTCCTCCCACGACCTTCAAACTGAAGTACCACATTGAAATCAGATACAAACCCTCTATACCAGACAATATCAGACACTGGCAGGTCTTTGAAGATGATGAACAAATTAAGAAATTTCTTGCAGCAGTGGGTGAGTTCTCTGAAACGCATCCTGACCAAGAGAATCAAAATGACCCGATGTGGATCATGCAAGAGGGGGAAGATCTTGAAACCTTCCGAGAAAAAATTGCGGACCATCGTATGTTGGTCCTTAAAAGAAGCCAAATTCCAAAAGGCTTAATTCCTTTAGAAAGACTTTTTGATCAGAACGACGTACCTGTGAAATCCACTTTGCATCCCCAACCAGAAGAAGTGGAGGATTGTGATATAGGAACTGAAAAAGAATCCAGGGTAGTAAAGATATCCAAGTTCCTCCCTCCCAAAGTAAAATTCAAGTACAGAGACCTACTCAGATAGTACAAAGATGTTTTCGCCTGGTCCTATGATGAGCTTAGAATGTATGACACTTCCATAATTGATCACAAAATACCTTTGAAGCCTGGGGTCAAACTGTTTAGGCAAAATCTTAGGCAAATTAACCCCATTTTGTTACCCGTGATTGAAAAGGAAGTTAAGAAGATTTTAGATGCGAAAATAATCGTACCCCTGAGATACTCGGACTGGGTGGAAAACCTGGTCCCGGTCAGGAAGAAGAATGGAGAAATCAAACTGTGTGTGGATTTCCGAAACTTAAATAAGTCTTCTCTCAAGGATAATTATCTGCTACCCAAAATGGACCATGTCCTAGAAAAAGTAGTTGGAGCAAATTGAATGTCTATGATAGATGGGTTCTCTTGTTATAACCAAATCGCCATGAACGAACAAGACAGGGAAAAAACTGCTTTCACCACACCATGGGGTACATTCATGTATGAAAAAATGTCGTTTGGTTTGATGAATGCAGGGGATACATTCCAGCGCGCTATGGACATAGCTTTCGTAGGAGAAAGAGACAAGTTCATAGTCATATACCTCGACGATTTGACGGTTTTCTCTAAAACCGAAGAAGAACACTTGACCCATCTGAAACAGACTTTCAAAAAATGCCGCAAGTTTGGTCTATCTTAGAACCCAAAGAAATCACATTTCGCTATGCGAGAAGGTAAACTTCTAATCCATATCGTATCTAGAGATGGGATCAGGATTGATCCTAAGAGGATTGAAGCAATAAATACTATAAATATTCCCAAAAATTTTAAAGAGATTCAATCTTTCTTAGGAACAATAAATTTTTTAAGAAGGTTTATCCCCAATTTTGCTGAGATTGTCAAATTGATCACAGGAATGTTGAAGAAGGATAGCGGAGTAAATTGGACAACTGAGGCCAGAGCATCATTCGCGCATATTAAAAAATTCATAAGCGAGGCACCTGTGTTAGCAAGCCCAGATTATCTGAAAGATTTTCTTATCTTCTTGTTTGCCTCTAAGCACACTATCGCCGCGGTGCTCCTACAAAAGGATGAAGAACGATTCGAACGGTCGATCGTGTTTTTTAGCAAGAGCCTTAGAGACACAGAATTGAAGTATGACATAATAGAAAAATAGGCGTACACAATGGTAAAAGCGCTAAAAGCATTCAGAACTTATGTACTACATTCAAAAATTATCGCATACGTGCCTACCAGTTCTGTGAAGGATATATTGGTACAGACAGACAGTGACAGAAAAAGAGGGCGATGGCTGGCAAAAATCCAAGAATTCGATTTGGAAGTTAAACCGACCAAATTGATAAAAGGGCAAGGCCTAGCCAAACTCTTAGCTGAATCAAATCTCAGGGCTCTCGATATCAATTTCCTACAGGGAAGCGACAAAGACACAGAGCTAAATGAACTGAAAGAAGAAACAGGTCCAAATCAGATCGAAGAGAAGTTCTTATCATCAGACTGGTATAGAGACATAGTGTTTTACCTGCTAAACCTGAAATGCCCAAATGAACTATCACCATCTAAATGCAGAACTTTAAAACTCCACGCGGTGAAATATTGTATCACTGAGGGTCAGCTATTTTGGAAGGATCCACTCAGTTTCCTTCTAGTCTGTTTAGTCAAATCGGAAACTCAGCGGGTCATAGATGAATTTCATAAGGGAATCTATGGAGGGCATCACGCAGGGAGAGCTAAATCCTACAAGATTTTGAGGGTTGGGTACTACTGGCCAAAACTCTTTTTGGACGTAAATGCCAAAGTGCGTGCCTGCAACCCTTATCAAATATTCGCTGGTAAACAGAAGCTCCCTGCACTGCCACTAGTTCTAGTCAAAGTTGAAGCTCCATTTCAACAATGGGGTCTAGACTTCATAGGGGAGTTTAATCCCCATTCCCATGCTCAACATAAGTGGATCTTAATGGCTACAGATTATTTTACTAAGTGGGTGGAAGCCATTCCAACCAAAAGGGCAACAGACTCGGTGGTAATCGATTTATTGGAAGACAATATCTTGTCAAGATTCGGTTGTCCCCGAAAGATAGTTACCGACAATGCCCAGGCCTTTAAATCTATGGTGATGATCAGTTTCTGTCAGAGGTATAACATGGTTCTCGGCCATTCCACAACATATTACCCCCAGGGGAACGGATTGGCTGAATCATCTAACAAGAGCCTGGTAAACATAATCAAGAAAGTACTGGATGAAAATAAAAGGTCTTGGCATGTGCACTTGAAATATGCATTATGGGAAAACCGCATCAGAACTAAAAGGTCTATCGGCATTTCGCCATTTCAAATGGTCTATGGGATAGATGTTGTTCTACCTATAAACCTAGCTCTGTCGGTGATGAAGTTATGGCAGGATCAAAACGAAGAACCCAATCATCTAACCAGGAGAATAAATCAACTGATTGAGGTTCAACTGCATAGAGTTGAAGTTGATGAAAAGATGCAGAAGTACCAAGATGATATGAAAGCATTGTTTGACCGCAAGGCAAAGGACCGGGAATTTCTTCCAGGTGATTTAGTGCTAAGATGGGATGCAAGAAAAGAGGAAGCCGCGAAGCATAGTAAATTCGACCACCTCTGGTATGGACCATTCAGGGTCTCAGCTCCAGAAGGAAAAAATTCTTTCCTACTGGAAAATATAGACGGAGAAGTGCTCAGCACCTCTGTCAATGGGCGGTATCTAAAGCATTACATGATGTAACAGTCACCAGATTCAAAAAAATAAAATAAAATAAAAAATAAATAAAAAATTAAAAATCGTAAATAAATAAATTTCATTATATATGTTTTGTACACATATATATTTTCATTTAAACACTTGCTTTTGATTTTCTGTTTTTTTCGTTCATAAACTCTCGACACATTTCGAATAAGATTCGTATTTTCTTTGTATAGGATTCCAGCTGCATACAAAACTAGCAGGAAGAGTAATTTGTGAGACGGTGTCAGAGAAAAAATCGGCATAAAACAGGTGATACCTAAAGTAGTTTCATATTTCACAAAGAAAGTGAAATGAAAAGGTAAAAAAGAGCTTTCTCAAAAACACATGTTATGAAATATTATTAAAGGAAACCGAGGTAACGTCATTCAAATTGCAATATCGGCTAAAATGTTAGATAATAGGATCATTGCTTAGCTTGATAATCTTTGATTTAAAATAATTTGAATGATACACTCAATCTAAAAACGGTCAGTTGAATAAACTATCCCCAAAGATATCTACAAGAGTCAGTCTCGAATTGTTTTGACCTCTGTATTTGCAGTCAATAAATCGCTACCTGGCACCATACCTATCTTCAGGTCTAACTTTTGACAAGCTACCATCTTTTCGTTTCATTACGAAGGGATAAAAGTTTTTCCGTTTTAGCCTCGTGAGTTTCAAAATAGATTGTGGAAAGAAAGAGGGTCTTCACAACTACTTGATCCCCTATGAAGCGAAGGAACGTTTAGAGCGATCCTAACTTTCCTAGGTTTTTCAATGGTATCGGAGGATTAAAGCTTGCTCAAATAGGATGCCCTTAAAAAGTTATTTTCCTTTTTCTCCCTAAGAACGAAGATGTTGTGAAGGTCAAGGGAAGGTTGGTACCGAGTAATCAAAGTAAGTTGACAGACCTCTAATGCAAAATATTACACAGATATCAGCCCTGATACAAACTAATTGCCCCCATCTTCGAGCTCAAAAAAGTAAATTATAAGATAGGTGGTGAAAGGAAATTCAGAAATGATTGCCCCCACCTAGTCCAAGAGACAATGAAAGGAAATTCAGAAATGATTGCCCTTGTCTCAGCATTTAAATGCATAAATATATTCCAAAGTGGTGAAAGGAAATTTAGTAAAAAGGGGCCAGATAACTTCACCGGGGTACTAAATAGGCTCGCTGGTAGTGAAGCAATGTCTAAGATATCTGTGAGGCTGTTATACATGAATATCACTCTACTCTGGTAACCAATGCTTTCTAAAAACCTGATCCACATCCCAAATTCAGACGGGACTCCCCGATTAAAAACATTTAATCTCATTCTTTTGATGCAAGCCGAGAGCCACAAGATCTGTTGGGTCTCCTAGGGTCGTTTCGATTGTCTTAAAACATATCTAAATCTAGTAGCAGAAAAGAGAAAATTGTGAAAGGGACTACAACTTTGTTTGGAAAGAGTATCTAATTTTGAAAAAACTTTTCAAGGTAAAGAACGTAGTCTTTTTCCCCCTTCTATCCTCTTTTCTTGAAACCTTTCCGCCTGACTGAGCTTTTGACTCCATTTACCCAATATTGGCACGTGGTTTACTGTTCTTCCCGCCTCACAGGAAGGCAGGATCCCTAGTTGGAGCCTATGTTGGAGCCGCCCTTGTTTTTTTTTAGCGTGTCAAAATTTTCATTTGATGCTTGAAATCTAAAGATGGTGTTCTTTTTCCCTTCGAGATATTGAGACCTCTGAAAATTTGTCGCGTGAGCAGCGATGATTTTTCTACTCTCAAAACAAGTCCTACTTTTCATAAGAATGTTCCCTCTTTTTTGTTCTACTTCGGGATCTCGTAGGTCGGATACTATGACTCATGAATTCACACGTCCCGAGTCACGAAACGACGAAGTCATTTTAAATATTCACTCAACACAGTAACAAAGGTAAAAAAAATTTAACTCATGATTAGATGTCGTCGGGGTTTTGCACCTAGGCGTTCACCAAACCAAAATTTTTATTGTTACAGCCCCGAGAGCCGAGAACACGAGGTCCTTTCTGGATAACCCATGTCGAGGATTAAAGGCAAAAAAGATAACCGTGGTTAAGTTATTCTCGGCATTTCGCCACTCGGCACTATCTTTTTCGAAAGTTACGGCGTCTAAAACCCGACTCACAAAGTCACGATGTAATTATAACATGATTAATTAATCACTTAATCCAAGATTATCTTCCCCTTAATTAAGCCTTGTTATCACGATCTCGCGGTTTCGCAACTCAGCATATAAGTCTCCCAGAAACTTATCTTCGAAGTTCCGAGTTGCGATATGGTGAATAAAATGATTATAAAATTAATCAAGCCCCAAATCATGATTACCTTTAATTAAACCAAAATCGGTCCTCACGGTCTCGGGAGTTGGAGACTCAAAATGTTAACAGAAAATCCACGATACAATGAATAGCGAGAAATTGATTAACATTGGCGAGATTGGATTAATTAAGCTAAATCAAGACAAATCCCGTGTTTAGATGCCTACACGATTTATGAGGGGGCCTTTTCTCTCCATACGCCAACTAACTTTTAAACCGCCAAAATTTATGACATTAATGGGGAAATAGGATAAATCTATGAATATAAGATCGGATTTTATGGCATAAATTTATTTCTAATTATGATTTGACAGGCTTGTTTTGAAAGATACCGAGTTTTCAAATATATGTAAGGAATTTGCTTCATTATAACGAATGTTTTTCAAAGCACACAGAGCTCATCACTTCTGAGTAAACTAACTTCTGTATGTATACGCAGTTCTATCACAGAAGAGCTAAAACACAAGCTTCAGCCATGGCTCCGTGGAAAGCAGCAAAGGCAAATGTTGAGGTTGCAGGACAAGGCTCAGACAATGTCTCCAATACTTCACCCCGAAGTGTCGACTCGGTCCCTAACTAGTCATTTGTTTCAGACGTTCTGCAATCAGAATTGGTGGATTATTCCGATGACTCCGACAACAATGAAAAGGATGATATAAACATTAAGTACAAAATAGTCGTTCAATCCGGAATGCACAAAGTAGCAGCCAGGCCACGGTTGCTTCCATATTATGACATGGTCTGATGGGCGTTGGAGCATGTGGACATACCGATCAGGACTATCATGGACAAGCAGAAAGTCACTATAGGGACTTTTAGGCCTGAGCATATGCAAACCATGTATAATCTACCTACAACGTCCGACTACACATATGGAGCTGAGTTCCTTGAGGAATTCAAGGAGAAGGAGTGCACACAGTATGATAAAACCATGTCCGGTTTGATAAAGGATTGGGTTTCACGCACTGCGAAGTTCAGAGCTAATGACCAAGGCGTTTATTCAATCGCTTCGTTGGAACCGCAGTATAAATATGTGGCCATGATGACATGCCGATTATATGGGAGAGAGGACACATCGCATTTTTTCCTAGCATGGGCGCCTCTAATGTTTCGGGTCGTAGAAGGTTGCTCTTTTAATTGGGCAAGGATGCTTTTGAATAGCTTGGCCAATTGGGTCACAGAGTATTGGGAGTAGAAGGAGAGCGGGAAGGCGTCATCGTTCTTCATGTCTGCATACATTATGGATGCAATCTGTTCTATGACACCATTTCCATTGATGATCTGGGGTTGGACTCCGGCCGAAGACAAGCCCATACATATATATCATGAAAAACTATGGGAAAACAAAGCAGAAAATTTCGCGTATGAAATTTTTAATTAGGTGATGGTGCCCCTGCATGTCGCCATTTTTTGTCACCTGCCACCCCGTATCTCGGACAACATAGCGAAAAATCTGAGCAGTATAGCGGACTGGTACGTGGAGGCAAAATGTTCCTACCTCAGAGTTTTCAGGGCTTCTGTTCCCCCGCATGCGCTGCCATTGTTCATTCCTAACAAGCTGGCTTGTCGCGAGGTCGCCCGGTAGACGGTAATTGGCGGTGTGAGTAAAGAGCTCAAAGGGTACTCAAAGAAGGTGTGGCCGTCTTTTCCCATTAGTTTGAATTCTTATTCCTTATTAGATTTCGGGCATGCCAAAGCTGAGGCTGCTGCCCTGGAAGACATAAATTTGGTCTCTATCAAATACAAGAAGCACGATCCACAGAGGGTCATCAGCAATCATTTGGCTAATTGCGGGCTCAAAAGATTTGAGCATGAGAATTCACCCTCAGATGACATTTTCTGAGGAGCGAGGTCCTATGAGGAAATTCTAGCTCGGATTCAATCCTTGGCACCTGAGGATAGAGCCAAAGTATTGAAATTCCAGGAACACCGACGTAGTTGTCTCCCCACTGTATTGCAAGGTGAAGGTCCAGGTGTTTCAGAGACGAAACAAAAGGATGCTGAAGGTTCTAAAGATGCAACTCTTGACCCAGGAAAACACCAGGATGAGGGGGAACAAACGAAGAATCTAGAAGCAGAGGAAAAGACTCCGAACTCGCCAAAGAAACAGAATCTGGAGATAGAGATAAAAACCCCAGAACCACCAAAGAAGCAGAACCCAGTCGACACCCCAGGAAAATCGGTGAAACAGATCGGAGAACCCATCACGTCTGTCACTCCCTTGCAGTCGACGTAGGGAAATATAGAAGAAGGATGGATATTCAATGAGGAGTTGAGGCCCATAAGAGCAGAAGAACTCCCTCCGAATGAGTTTTTCTTTGATAAAAAGAGAAAGGCAGTAGTGAAAAAGGAATTCTACCAGGAAGGAGAGTCGACTGCCAAAAAGTATAAAGTTATGACCAATGGAAAAAATAAAAAGAATGAGCAATTCGCCACTGAAATTGCAAGGACACTGAGAGCGTATGCCTCGGTGAATCAATTCTCGGTCAGACTTTTGAAAAACCAACTTAAAAGAAAAAATCGCCTAATCAGGACTCTTGAAGCCATATTGGTCTCAGCCACTGAGAATACTAAAGGTTAGGCAAGCGTGGAAATAGATCAAGCCAGACTGGCCGATAAAAATGAAATAGAAGTGCTCAGGACTAAGTTGGAGCAAACACAGTTGGTGGTCCGAGATGGTCGGGTACAGGCGAGCGAGCAGAAGAATTTGATTGAACAGTTGCAGGCTCGGGTAGAGATCGCCGAAAGAAAAATGATAAACATTGGGATGTTCAAATCCCAGGCAATTGAAATTTGGAGCAGAATCTCTTCGGCTCAACAGAATTTTCTCGCCAAGGTGGGAGCGATCCAAGAAAACTGTCTGTTGGTCAATCAGGTTTCCGAGAACCTATCTGCTAGAGAAAGGGATGTCGGAGCAGCTCGAGTCGCCTTCCAGGAGGTGGTGATAGCCACGAATAATAGAATTTTGGCAGGTGCTCCTAGGCTCACCATCTCAGAACAAACCCGAGGGAATATTTAGTTAAAGGAATGGGAGCATAACATCACCGAAGGCAAGCAACAAGCCCAAAAGATAACGAATTCCTTGGAGGAGGGTTTCAATTCTATAGACGGTGAGCTACTGGGCATTGACAGTGAAGGCGACGCTGAGACGTTGATGCAGATGAATGTGGAACATATCTCACTTGATCTAAAGGAAAAGGAAGAGAGAGATTCGGCCAATATCTCTCAGATGACTATGGTGGACATAGTCCAAGTTGATAAGTGTATGATCAAACCCAGCGCGCAACTATGTGCCATCGACATCATCGATGGACAGATGGATGAAAGGATACAGTAGTTAGCCCGTGAATGCTACTTCTTCGAAGCCAGCTGTCAAGCTGAGCCATCACGGCTGATATTTCAGCTTGTGGAAAGATGTATCGCCTATACCGAGCTCACGCAACGACAAACATCTGGCATCAAGTGAAGACAGAATAGGAGAAATGGAGCGATTGCTCTCTTCTCAGTCATAACCGAAAATTTTGTGACTATTGAGATTCTACCTGCTTTGAAAAAATTGTATAAACATATCACAGAAAGAAATAAACAAGGTTGGACCTTTTTGGGTCGTTTGTAATAGAGTTTTTACATTGAGAGTTAATACAAGTAGATCTGGAGATTCTCAATTCCGTCACTATTGTATTACAAGTTTGCTTCCTTGTATCTCATTTTTCCATTTCATTTCATATTCTTAACTGATGTGCTTCGTTATACTTTAGTACGACCACTACTATAGTGAATGAATTTTGGTTTTCTGTAATTGTTTATTGTCTTTCCTCTGCACCAGCTATCAGCGGGTGTAAGACCAATCTGCATTTTCATAATTCTACATATTTTCTATGCTACGTCAGTTATTTCCTTACTAATTTCCTCTTCTGTTTATATGTGAGATTTCCCTTTGACAGGAGCCTTGCATTATATACAGCTAAATGTTTTTCTCCCACTTCACACCTTTTATTAAAATATAATACAGTTACGAGAACGAGCCTTAGAATTGCATCCATATTTTATTTCTGCAACCGTAAACTCTCTTTTATACAACCAAACTGAGACAGCACTTAATCTCTCTTGAATTCCTTTCTACCTTTATTGTTCCCCCATGACAGTTCCTGTAAAAACTCAACCTAACGTTGAACCTGGACTATTGAATCAAACGCACATTGCCTTAAACCTCTTTGACACCATTCTTAAAACGACAACTAACCGGGCCGAACTTGAACAATCATGGGCAGCCATTGAATGAGACATAACTATCCAGGAACAGTTGGAATCTAGACAACGCCAATGTAGGAATCTTCCCTAGTTTCCTTTACCGAAGGTTCACACTTCCCTCTTCTACACCTATTACCCACTTTTGGATGCCTTGACACTGTACTTTTAAGCCTTAAGTAAAGACTCAGGAATAACACGCACCACTACTCCTTATGAGGTCGTGAGATTGAGTGTGTCCAAATGAGCTCTAGCGCCCTCTATTCGTACTGCTCCAAGTCACCTAACTAGGTCGACTTCTCTTCATGGAGGCTAATAACTTAATATTAATTATTCTCTTGAGCCGACTTGTCTTCTAGGTTTATTATCCAATGTTTTAGGGTTTCTCTGGCTTCTCGGAATATTCTAGTCTCGTCAAAGGTTACATGTGGAGGTTAATACCTCCTGCAACTACCATAACATCAATAGTGGATTTATCTAGTCATATCAGTTCATCTAGATTTTGATTTCAAATGTTTCCTTTCTTCTTAAATTTTTTTATGAATGTATTACATTATTATTTAATAATGTTTGGTTTTGGAAGTATTACATTATTATCTAACAATGTTTGGTTTTCTGGAAGCAGATGATGTACCTTCTAACCATATTGAGAAACTGTTGACAAATTTGTATATTTAGAAATAAATATCTAATATTATTGAGTGTGAAGGTTTTTATAAAGTAGATAGACACAAAAAACTTTGTTAGTATAATTTGAGTTCGATGATGTTAAAGTCAACCAAAGACAAGATATTAAATTGTGATTGTCCCACTACATTAATGATGAGATTATTTTATGTCATACRTTTGTAGTGCWCATTCATATGACACATAGATTACACAAATAAATAAGGCTAAATGTTCTACATTTTTTACATTTTATGGTTTTCCATCATCGGAATTTGATTATACAATCTTTGCTAAATTGACAATTTTGGATTGAGGAAATTGTTGTTTTAATGCAGAAATAGATTTAACACCCTTGAATACCCCTATCATAAAAAAAATATGCAATGTTAACATATGATATATCACATTGATTCAAAATGATTCCTATCAAATTTTAGGATAAAAATGTTGATTTCCCCCAGTATTTTGAGTAGTTTGAAAAAGTCCAATTCATTATGCATTTAGACTACCACTTAAAAAAATATTTATTCATCACTCATATTTAGCTCATGGTTCACTTCTAGATTCCCTGTATTGCATGTAAAAAAATATGTTAATTATAAATAAAGATTAAAAATTCCTCTTAACCTATTTGTTGAAGTTTCTACTCTTCCTTCTTTAAAGAATATGAGAAAGCATTTATAGTGTTGTCACTTGTTCCATGCTCTTTGAATCCTAGACACAATACATCATTGTGCTCATGTCCAATTTCCTCTATAACATGGAAATTGAAATATAAAAATTGAAATTGTATTGTTAAAAACATACTTATATTAAATATAAAAATTGAAATTGTATTGTTAAAAACATCTGAACTAATTTGTAAAAATTTAATATAAATGAAGAGAAGACCGCTCTGATACCACTGATCTGGATTTTGGAGCAGAACTAACTGATTAATGGACTAAATATCATAAACACAGAGATAGGAAGAATAACACAAATATCCAGTGAACAATATCTTCTATTAAATAATGAAATAGAATGAAACTATAAAACTGCAGAACTAAAACTTACTCGAATGGTGGTAGCTATCTCTAAGAAGAGATGTGGCTACTACGCACATCCGTCTGAGTAGAATGGATTACAATGAGGCTCCATTGGCCCTTTTCATATTACTCGTGAATGTCAAAACCCTAGACATCCAAAAAACTAACCCTAGAAGGTGAAACGCCAAAAGTCATGTGGGCCCTATGGGTAAGTTGGTGTAATTTGGTACCTCAACTTCCTAGGGTCATAACTTTTGTATACGACCTTCGTTTTAGGCGCGTGATATCCCATTGAAAATTTCTTTCAAAGAACTACACATTTCGTCGTCAGACTCTGAATTAGTCTACAATCTGACTGTAGTGAGTCAAAAAAACAATTTTTAGGGCCCCAAAACAGCCCTAGAAGTATAGCAAGATGTGTTGACATGAAAACATACAAAATAAGCTAGTTGGATTAGGCGAGAGGCCACCCGTATCCACCTGGAGAATGTGTGAGGCTTCACACAGCCCCAGAAGTGTAGAACTCACAATTATAAAGCAATATAGAAAGATGTGTTGAATAAAAAATAGACACAAGGAGCCAATTGGAATAAATGGGTGGCCACCAATATCCATCTGGATCAGAGTGTGTCCAAATGAGCTCTAGCGCCCTCTATTCATACTGCTCCAATTCACCTAAATAGGCAGACTTCTCTTCATGGAGGCTAATAACTTAATATTGATTATTCTCTTGAGCCAACTTGTCTTCTAGGTTTATTATACAATGTTTTAGGGTTTCTCTTGCTTCATGGAATATTCTAGTCTCATCAAAGGTTACACGTGGAGGTTAATACCTCCTGCAACTACCGTAACATCAACAGTGGATTTATCTAGTCATATCAATTCATGTAGATTTTGATTTCAAATGTTTCCTTTCTTCTTAAATTTTTTTATGAATTTATTACATTATTATTTAATAATTTTTTGTTTTGGAAGTATTACATTATTATCTAACAATGTTTGGTTTTCTGGAAGCAGGTGATGTACCTTCTAACCATATTGAGAAATTGTTATTGAGAAATTGTTGACAAATTTGTATATTTAGAAATAAATATCTAATATTATTGAGTGTGAAGGTTTTTATAAAGTAGTTAGACACAAAAAAAGTTTGTTACTATAATTTGAGTTCAATGATGTTAAAGTCAACCAAAGAGAAGATATTAAATTGTGATTATCCCACTACATTGATGATGAGATTATTTTATGTCATATATTTGTAGTGCTCATTCATATGACACATAGATTACACAAATAAATAAGGCTAAATGTTCTACATTTTTTACATTTTATGGTTTTCCATCATCAGAATTTGATTAAACAATCTTTGCTAAAATGACAATTTTGAATTGAGGAAATTGTTTTTTTAATGCAGACATAGATTTAAAACCCTTGGATACCCTTATCGTAAGAAAATTATGCAATGTTAACATATGATATCTACAATTCCATTGATTCAAAATTATTCCCATCAAATTTCAGGATAAAAATGTTGATTTCCCCCCAATATTTTGAGTAGTTTGAAAAAGGCCAATTCATTTTTCATTTAGACTACCACTTAAAAAAACTCTTTATTGCATCATGCATATTCATCTCATGGTTCACTTCTAGATTCCCCATATTGCATGTAAAAAAATATGTTAATTATAAATGAAGAATAAAAAATCATCTTAACCAATTTGTTGAAGTTTCTACTCTTCCTTCTTTAAAGAATATGAGCAAGCATTTATAGTGTTGTCACTTGTTTCGTGCTCTTTGAATCCTAGACACAATACATCATTGTTCTCATGTCCAATTTCCTCTATAACATCTCCACCTACAAATCCATTACAATCCATTGTAGGGAACTGATCCGAAATCAGATCCAAAAGCCTGATAGGGCTTGAAAAATGCTCAAAAATGAAAGTGCTCAGAATCTGATGAAACCAGCACCATTGCGTATGTCTCGTCTTTTTTATTCTGGCGGTATATTTACTTTTTCAAACGGGCTCCTTATGCGAAAGTTATCGTGTTCTGATCGGAAGCCCAAACAGGTAAAAAGTCAAAGGTCAACTGGTCAAAAATTCAATGTTGATGTCAGCATGTTGACTGTGCAGGAGATGACATGGCACTCTCTGGCTGATGGTGATTGGGCAGGTTCACTGACAGGGCAGACATGTGGCAGGCAACTGGACTAGTCAATGGTTGACAAGTGGCATTAATTCGACGAATGGGGAGATGCCACGTGGCCCAGTCATGGGCAGCCACGTGGCACCCAGTCATCAGTTGAAGTGGCATGTTTAAAAAAAATTTTTTTTGGGGTCCATGGGATTTGAACCCATGACCACCACCAAGCCGAACACCTTAAGAAATGGTCTTTTGCCAATACACCAAATTATTGCTTATGATATAAAACCTACAATATGAAATATATTGCAAAGTATTGTATGGAGAGGGGCCAGCGCTTAGCCCTTTGGGCTAGGGCTTGGCCATATGAACCCATATGACCCTGTCAAGGGGGCGCGCACTGGGAAAAAGGGGGCTTATGCCCAAATTTAACTATAAAATGGGTTTTATAACCAATTTTTGGGTTTTAATGGTAATTAAGCCTATTTTTAATGGTCTTTCTCCATTTTTGGGAGTTATTGGGTAGTTTTGGAGCCTAAATTCTTGGAGGAAGTTGGATATGGGCAACCAACTTCCCAGTTATATAACCCAGGTCTGTTTGAGGCCATAGGAGGGCATTCAGAGTAGAATGATGCTGAAGAGAAGCCAAGCCAAAGCCATTTTGATGCAGAGAAGCTTTTGAGGAGGAGACGTTGTCGGATCATTTCTGGGAGCTCTGGACATCCGTTTTGTGTGTCGTTTTATTTGCATGGTTCTAGAGATCTGGAAGAACATGACTAGATCAATCTTGTAGCCATTTGGCATTGCAGCGATGAACTTTTGAGCTTTTGAATAGAAATAAAGAAGCCTCTCCCACAGAGAAAAAGGCCTGGAGACGTAGGCAAAGTTGTGCCGAATTCCGTTATCAATCTGCGTGTTATGGTTTGTTGTCTATTATTTCATTTCAGATATACATATGTGTATATGGTTGTAATTATTCCTCTTCTTTCCTCATTCTTCACTAAGTTTTCTCAAATGGTTAATTAACGCATGCAAAATTAAAACTTAACCATAAGTCATTAAAAGATCCGACGGATCAAGTGGTATCAGAGCTAGTTGACGTTTGGATTTGAGTTTTGCATGTTAACTAGGGAAAAGCTACAGTGTGGTGAAGGCAAGCTTGTTGCAGAGAATCCATTAATTGGATTAAGAAAAAGAGCTTCTCACAGCAAGAAGATGGCATCGGAAGAAGGGATTTCTCAAGATGAGAAAGAGTTCTGGAAAACATTCCTTGCCATGTCGGAGATGGTGAAAGTCTTGTATGAAGATTACTTGGAACAGAAGTGACCCGTTTTGGGTGATTTTTCAAAGGGAAAAAGTGAAGAGGAAGAGGACCATCCTTGTATTCCTCCTTCACCTCCATCAACACCTCCTTCTTCTCCTTCTTCTTCAAGTTCAAGTTCTAAATCTAGTGGAAAGAAAAATGTTCATAAGAATAAACATGAAATGCCATTGTTAAAACTTGATGTAA